>JANJGN010002216.1:2500-5000 GCA_026770705.1 Isurus oxyrinchus
TGTGCCTGCATCCCAGTGCCTCCCTCCCAGTGCCTGTGTTCCAGTGCCTCCTCCAAGTGCCTGAATCTGAGTGCTAATGTCCCAGTGCCCACCATCCTGTGCCACTATCCCAATGCCTGTAACCAAGTGCCTATAACCCAGCACCTGTAACCCAGTACATGTAACAAAGTACCTGTAACCCAGTGCCTGTAACCCAGTGCCTGTAAGGCAGCACCTGTAACCCAATGCCTGTAACCCAGTGCCTGTAATACAGCACCTGTAACCCAGTGCCTGTAACCGAGTACCTGTTGACCAGCACCTGTAACCCAGTGCCTGTAACCCAGTGCTTGTAACGCAGTACCTATAACCCAGTGCCTGTAGCCCAGTGCCTGTAGCCCAGTGCCTGTAACCCAGTGCCTGTAGCCCAGTACGTGTAATGCAGTGCCTGTAGCACAGTACCTGTAAGCCAGTGCTACTAACCCAGTACCTGTTGACCAGTATCTGTAACCCAGTGCCTGTAACCCAGTACCCATAACCCAGTGTCTGTATGCCAGTGCCTGTATGCCAGTACCTGTAACCCAGCTTCTGTAACCCTTTGCCTGTATGCCAGTACCTGTAGCACAGTTCCTGTAACCCAGTGCCTGTAACCCAGTTCCTATATGCCAGTGCCTGTATGCCAGTGCCTGTATGCCAGTACCTGTAACCCAGTATCTGTAACCCAGTGCCTGTTTGCCAGTACCTGTAACCCAGCTTCTGTAACACAGCGCCTGTATGTCAGTACCTGTAACACAGTTCCTGTATGCCACGGCCTGTACCCAGTACCTGTAACACAATACCTGGAACATAGTGCCTGTAACCCAGTGCCTGTATGCCAGTGCCTCTAACCCACTACCTGCAACCCAGTGCCTGTAACCCAGTGCCTGTATGCCAGTGCTGTAACCCAGTGCCTGTAATCCAGTATCTGTATGCCAGTGCCTGTAACTCACTACCTGTAACCCAGTGCCTGTAACCCAGTGCCTGTATGCCAGTGCCTGTAACCCAGTGCCTGTAACCCAGTGCCTGTGTGCCAGTACCTGTAACCCAGTGCCTGTAACCCAGTGCCTGTATGCCAGTACCTGTAACCCAGTGCCTGTAACCCAGCTTCTGTAACCCAGTGCCTGTATGCCAGTACCTGTAACCCAGTGCCTGTATGCCAGTACCTGTAACCCAGTGCCTGTAACCCAGGTTCTGTAACCCAGTGCCTGTATGCCAGTGCCTGTAACCCAGTGCCTGTATGCCAGTACCTGTAACCCAGTGCCTGTAACCCAGTGCCTGTATGCCAGTGCTTTCTACCAGCAAGCAGATGCAGCCAGTAATGAGGGAAGCGAATGCAATGTTGGTGTTTGTTGCCAGAGGAATGGGTTATAACAGTGCAGATGTTTTACAGCAGCTGTACAGGGTGTCGCTGAGACCACATCTGGAGCACTGCGTACAGGTTTGGGCTCCTTACTTAACGAAAGCACATGGAAGAGCTAGAAACACCACAGGGAAGGTTCGACTGGGCTGATTCCTGGGGCGGAAGGGTGGGGGGTTGGGGTTTGTCTGATGGGGGGAGTGGTTGAGCAGGTTGGGTCCTGTACCCATAGGAGTTTTGAGGAATGAGGGCTGGGTCTTACTGAGGCAGATCTGATTCTGAGGGAGGAGGGGGCTGGAGAGGGTGGGTGCTGAGACGATGAATCCGCCCTACCCACCCCCCCCACCCCGCCCCACCCAGCCCCCACCCCCAACCTTCGTGGAGGAATCTAGAACGAGGGGGGAACAGTTTCAGAATGAGCGGTCTCCCATCGAAGACGAGGAGGAGTTTTTGTCCCTCAGCGTGTCCGTGAGTCTTTGGGAACCCCTCCTCCAGGGGGTGGGAGAGGCTGGGCTGGGGAATATGTTTAAGGCAAAACTATATAGCCCCCCACCCCCCATCCCGTCTCGACTAGCAAAGGGAGTGAAAGGTTTATGGGAGACAGGCAGGCTTTTGGTTCTAATATAAGTTACGTAATACGTGCAGAAAATGCTGGAAAAACTCAACAGGCCCAGAAGTAGCTGTGGGGGGAAAGGGAGAAACAGAGTTAGCGCCGAGTCGGCGGGACCCTCCCTCAGAGATAGAGGGGAGTAGAAATGTAGTAAAAGGTAGACAGTTTGAGAGAGGGTGCGGCAGGTGGAGTGATAGAGAAGGTCAGGAATAGCTGGTGGGGGGGTGGTGGTGGTGGAGGGGGAGTTGGTTAAAGAGAGATTAAGAAAGACCCAAGACGACAGGAGTGTGAAAGGCTAAAGAGGGCGCTGACAGTCGGGTAAAGCTAAGAGAGCAGGTGGGGCGAAGAGCTGGACTGGGGTCAGCACTCAGTGAAAGAGCAATTTGGACAAGTAACAGATGAGCCTTGAAGGCTAGTGTTGGGGGGGGAGGGGGGTGGGGGGCCGGCAATGTATTAGGGGCAAAGGATTAAAAAATAGGAACAAGTAAATAAAAGAATATAATAAAGTATTATACATA
>JANJGN010002216.1:10000-77500 GCA_026770705.1 Isurus oxyrinchus
CTGTAATGAACATCCCTGTCCGAGAAATGTAATGAGCATCCCTGTCCGAGCTCAGCAATGAACATACCTGTCGGTTCTCTGTAATGAACATTCCTGTCCGAGCTCTGTAATGAACCTCCCTGTCAGAGCTCTGTAATGAAACCCCTCTCCGAACACTTTAATGAACCTCCCTGTCCGAGCTCTGTAATGAACCTCCCTCTCCGAGCTCTGTAATGAACCTCCCTGTCAGAGCTCTGTAATGAAACCCCTCTCCGAACTCTGTAATGAACCTCCCTTTCCGAACTCTGTAATGAACCTCCCTGTCCGAGCTCTGCAATGAACCTCCCTGTCCGAGCTCTTTAACATAACTGCCTCTCCGAACACTGTAATGAACCTCTCTGTCCGAGCACTGTACTGAACATCCCTGTCCGAGCTCTGTAATGAACCTCCCTGTCCAAGGTCTGTAATGAACCTCCCTGTCCGAGCTCTGTAATGAACATCCCTGTCGGAGCTCAGCAATGAACATCCCTGTCGGAGCTCTGTAATGAACATTCCTGTCCGAGCTCAGCAATGAACATCCCTGTCGGAGCTCAGCAATGAACATCCCTGTCCGAGCTCTGTAATGAACATCCCTGTCGGAGCTCAGCAATGAACATCCCTGTCGGAGCTCAGCAATGAACCTCACTGTCCGAGCTCTGTAATGAACCTCACTGTCCGAGCTCTGTAATGAACCTCCCTTTCCGAGCTCTGTAATGAACCTCCCTGTCCGAGCTCTGTAATGAACCTCACTGTCCGAGCTCTGTAATGAACCTCCCTGTCCGAGCTCTGTAATGAACCTCACTGTCTGAGCTCTGTAATGAACCTCCCTGTCCGAGCTCTGTAATGAACCTCACTGTCCGAGCTCTGTAATGAACCTCCCTGTCTGAGCTCTGTAATGAACCTCCCTGTCCGAGCTCTGAAATGAACCTGACTGTCCGAGCTCTGTAATGAACCTCCCTGTCTGAGCTCTGTAATGAACCTGCCTGCCCGTACTCTGTATGTACCTCCCTGTCCGAGCTCTGTAATGAACCTCCCTGTCCGAGCTCTGTAATGAAGGTCCCTGTCCAAGCTCAGTAATGAACCTCCTTGACGAGCTCTGTAATGAACCTCCCTTTCCAAGCTCTGTAATGAACCTCCCTGTCCAAGCTCTGCAATAAACCTCCCTGTCCGAGCTCTGTAATGAAACTCCCTGTCCGAGCTCTGTAATGAACCTCCCTGTCCGAGCTCTGTAATGAACCTCACTGTCCGAGCTCTGTAATGAACCTCCCTGTCCGAGCTCTGTAATGAACCTCCCTGTCCGAGCTCTGTAAAGAATCTCCCTGTCCGAGCTCTGTAATGAACCTCCCTGTCCGAGCTCTGTAAAGAATCTCCCTGTCCGAGCTCTGTAATGAACATGCCTATCCGAGCGCTGTAATGAACCTCCCTGTCCAAGCTCTGTAATGAACCTCCCTGTCCGAGCTCTGTAATGAATCTCCTTGTCCAAGCTCTCTAATGAACCTCCCTGTCCAAGCTCTCTAATGAAACTCCCTGTCCGCGCTCTGTAATGAACCTCCCTGTCAGAGCTCTGTAATGAACCCCCCTCTCCGAGCTCTGTAATGAACCTCTCTGTCCGAGCTCTGCAATGAAACACCCTTTCCGAGCTCTGTAATGAACCTCCCTGTCCGAGCTCTGTAATGAAACTCCCTGTCCGAGCACTGTAATGAACCTGCATGTCCGAGCTCTGTAATGAAACCTCCCTGTCCATGCTCTGAAATGAACCTGCATGTCCGAGCTCTGTAATGAAACTCCCTGTCCGAGCTCTGAAATGAACCTCCCTGTCCGAGCTCTGTAATGAACCTCCCTGTCTGAGCTCTGTAATGAACCTCCCTGTCCGAGCTCTGTAATGAACCACCCTGTCCCAGCTCTGTAATGAACCTCCCTGTCCGAGCTCTGTAATGAACCTCCCTGTCCGAGCTCTTTAACATACCTGCCTCTCCGAACACTGTAATGAACCTCTCTGTCCGAGCACTGTAATGAACATCCCTGTCCGAGCTCTGTAATGAACCTCCCTGTCCGAGGTCTGTAATGAACCTCCCTGTCCGAGCTCTGTAATGAACATCCCTGTCGGAGCTCAGCAATGAACATCCCTGTCGGAGCTCTGTAATGAACATTCCTGTCCGAGCTCAGCAATGAACATCCCTGTCGGAGCTCAGCGATGAACATCCCTGTCCGAGCTCTGTAATGAACATCCCTGTCGGAGCTCAGCAATGAACATCCCTGTCGGAGCTCAGCAATGAACCTCACTGTCCGAGCTCTGTAATGAACCTCCCTGTCCGAGCTCTGTAATGAACCTCACTGTCCGAGCTCTGTAATGAACCTCCCTTTCCGAGCTCTGTAATGAACCTCCCTGTCCGAGCTCTGTAATGAACCTCACTGTCCGAGCTCTGTAATGAACCTCCTTGTCGGAGCTCTGTAATGAACCTCCCTGTCCGAGCTCTGTAATGAACCTGACTGTCCGAGCTCTGTAATGAACCTCCCTGTCCGAGCTCTGTAATGAACCTCACTGTCTGAGCTCTGTAATGAACCTCCCTGTCCGAGCTCTGTAATGAACCTCACTGTCCGAGCTCTGTAATGAACCTCCCTGTCCGAGCTCTGAAATGAACCTGACTGTCCGAGCTCTGTAATGAACCTCCCTGTCTGAGCTCTGTAATGAACCTGCCTGCCCGTACTCTGTATGTACCTCCCTGTCCGAGCTCTGTAATGAACCTCCCTGTCCGAGCTCTGTAATGAAGGTCCCTGTCCAAGCTCAGTAATGAACCTCCTTGACGAGCTCTGTAATGAACCTCCCTTTCCAAGCTCTGTAATGAACCTCCCTGTCCAAGCTCTGCAATAAACCTCCCTGTCCGAGCTCTGTAATGAACCTCCCTGTCCGAGCTCTGTAATGAACCTCACTGTCCGAGCTCTGTAATGAACCTCCATGTCCGAGCTCTGTAATGAACCTCCCTGTCCGAGCTCTGTAATGAACCTCCCTGTCCGAGCTCTGTAAAGAATCTCCCTGTCCGAGCTCTGTAATGAACATGCCTGTCCGAGCGCTGTAATGAACCTCCCTGTCCAAGCTCTGTAATGAACCTCCCTGTCCGAGCTCTGTAATGAATCTCCTTGTCCAAGCTCTCTAATGAACCTCCCTGTCCAAGCTCTCTAATGAAACTCCCTGTCCACGCTCTGTAATGAACCTCCCTGTCAGAGCTCTGTAATGAACCCCCCTCTCCGAGCTCTGTAATGAACCTCTCTGTCCGAGCTCTGCACTGAAACACCCTTTCCGAGCTCTGTAATGAACCTCCCTGTCCGAGCTCTGTAATGAAACTCCCTGTCCGAGCACTGTAATGAACCTGCATGTCCGAGCTCTGTAATGAAACCTCCCTGTCCATGCTCTGAAATGAACCTGCATGTCCGAGCTCTGTAATGAAACTCCCTGTCCGAGCTCTGAAATGAACCTCCCTGTCCGAGCTCTGTAATGAACCTCCCTGTCTGAGCTCTGTAATGAACCTCCCTGTCCGAGCTCTGTAATGAACCACCCTGTCCCAGCTCTGTAATGAACCTCCCTGTCCGAGCTCTGTAATGAACCCCCCTCTCCGAGCTCTGTAATGAACCTCCCTGTCCAAGCTCTGAAATGAACCTCCCTGTCCAAGACCTGTAATGAAACTCGTTGTCCGAGCACTGTAATGAACCTCCCTGTCCGAGCTCTGTAATGAACCTCCCTGTCAGAGCACCATAATGAACCTCCCTGTCCAAGCTCTGTAATGAAGCTCTCTGTCCGAGCTCTGTAATGATCCTCCCTGTCCGAGCTCTGTAATGAACCTCCCTGTCCGAGCTCTGCAATGAACCTCCCTTTCCGAGCTCTGTAATGAACCTCCTTGTCGGAGCTCTAGAATGAACCTCCCTGTCCGAGCTCTGTAATGAACCTCCCTGTCCGAGCTCTGTAATGAACCTCCCTGTCCGAGCTCTGTAATGAACCTCCCTGTCCGAGCTCTGTAATGAACCTCCCTGTCCGAGCTCTGTAAAGAACCTCCCTGTCCGAGCTCTGTAATGAACCTCCCTGTCCGAGCTCTGTAATGAACCTCCCTGTCCGAGCTCTCTAATGAACCTCCCTGTCCAAGCTCTCTAATGAAACTCCCTGTCCGCGCTCTGTAATGAACCTCCCTGTCAGAGCTCTGTAATGAACCCCCCTCTCCGAGCTCTGTAATGAACCTCTCTGTCCGAGCTCTGCAATGAAACACCCTTTCCGAGCTCTGTAATGAACCTCCCTTTCCGAGATCTGTAATGAATCTCCCTGTCCGAGCTCTGTAATGAATCTCCCTGTCTGAGCTCTGTAATGAGGCTCCCTGTCCAAGCTCTGTAATGAATCTCCCTGTCCGAGCTCTGTAATGAACCTCCCTGTCCGAGCTCTGTAATGAATCTCCCTGTCCGAGATCTGTAATGAATCTCCCTGTCCGAGCTCTTTAATGAGGCTCCCTGTCCGTGCTCTGTAATGAGGCTCCCTGTCCGAGCTCTGTAATGAACCTCCCTGTCCGAGCTCTGTAATGAACCTCCCTGTCTGAGCTCTGTAATGAACCTCCCTGTCCGAGCTCTGTAATGAACCTCCCTGTCCGAGCTCTGTAATGAACCTCCCTGTCCGAGCTCTCTAATGAACCACCCTTTCCAAGCTCTCTAATGAAACTCCCTGTCCGCGCTCTGTAATGAATCTCCCTGTCAGAGCTCTGTAATGAAGGTCCCTGTCCAAGCTCAGTAATGAACCTCCTTGACGAGCTCTGTAATGAACCTCCCTTTCCAAGCTCTGTAATGAACCTCCCTGTCCAAGCTCTGCAATAAACCTCCCTGTCCGAGCTCTGTAATGAACCTCCCTGTCCGAGCTCTGTAATGAACCTCACTGTCCGAGCTCTGTAATGAACCTCCATGTCCGAGCTCTGTAATGAACCTCCCTGTCCGAGCTCTGTAATGAACCTCCCTGTCCGAGCTCTGTAAAGAATCTCCCTGTCCGAGCTCTGTAATGAACATGCCTGTCCGAGCGCTGTAATGAACCTCCCTGTCCAAGCTCTGTAATGAACCTCCCTGTCCGAGCTCTGTAATGAATCTCCTTGTCCAAGCTCTCTAATGAACCTCCCTGTCCAAGCTCTCTAATGAAACTCCCTGTCCACGCTCTGTAATGAACCTCCCTGTCAGAGCTCTGTAATGAACCCCCCTCTCCGAGCTCTGTAATGAACCTCTCTGTCCGAGCTCTGCAATGAAACACCCTTTCCGAGCTCTGTAATGAACCTCCCTGTCCGAGCTCTGTAATGAAACTCCCTGTCCGAGCACTGTAATGAACCTGCATGTCCGAGCTCTGTAATGAAACCTCCCTGTCCATGCTCTGAAATGAACCTGCATGTCCGAGCTCTGTAATGAAACTCCCTGTCCGAGCTCTGAAATGAACCTCCCTGTCCGAGCTCTGTAATGAACCTCCCTGTCTGAGCTCTGTAATGAACCTCCCTGTCCGAGCTCTGTAATGAACCACCCTGTCCCAGCTCTGTAATGAACCTCCCTGTCCGAGCTCTGTAATGAACCCCCCTCTCCGAGCTCTGTAATGAACCTCCCTGTCCAAGCTCTGAAATGAACCTCCCTGTCCAAGATCTGTAATGAAACTCGTTGTCCGAGCACTGTAATGAACCTCCCTGTCCGAGCTCTGTAATGAACCTCCCTGTCAGAGCACCATAATGAACCTCCCTGTCCAAGCTCTGTAATGAAGCTCTCTGTCCGAGCTCTGTAATGATCCTCCCTGTCCGAGCTCTGTAATGAACCTCCCTGTCCGAGCTCTGCAATGAACCTCCCTTTCCGAGCTCTGTAATGAACCTCCTTGTCGGAGCTCTAGAATGAACCTCCCTGTCCGAGCTCTGTAATGAACCTCCCTGTCCGAGCTCTGTAATGAACCTCCCTGTCCGAGCTCTGTAATGAACCTCCCTGTCCGAGCTCTGTAATGAACCTCCCTGTCCGAGCTCTGTAATGAACCTCCCTGTCCGAGCTCTGTAATGAAACTCCCTGTCCGAGCTCTGTAATGAACCTCCCTGTCCGAGCTCTCTAATGAACCTCCCTGTCCAAGCTCTCTAATGAAACTCCCTGTCCGCGCTCTGTAATGAACCTCCCTGTCAGAGCTCTGTAATGAACCCCCCTCTCCGAGCTCTGTAATGAACCTCTCTGTCCGAGCTCTGCAATGAAACACCCTTTCCGAGCTCTGTAATGAACCTCCCTTTCCGAGATCTGTAATGAATCTCCCTGTCCGAGCTCTGTAATGAATCTCCCTGTCCGAGCTCTGTAATGAGGCTCCCTGTCCAAGCTCTGTAATGAATCTCCCTGTCCGAGCTCTGTAATGAACCTCCCTGTCCGAGCTCTGTAATGAATCTCCCTGTCCGAGATCTGTAATGAATCTCCCTGTCCGAGCTCTTTAATGAGGCTCCCTGTCCGAGCTCTGTAATGAACCTCCCTGTCCGAGCTCTGTAATGAACCTCCCTGTCCGAGCTCTGTAATGAACCTCCCTGTCTGAGCTCTGTAATGAACCTCCCTGTCCGAGCTCTGTAACGAACCTCCCTGTCCGAGCTCTGTAATGAACCTCCCTGTCCGAGCTCTCTAATGAACCACCCTTTCCAAGCTCTCTAATGAAACTCCCTGTCCGCGCTCTGTAATGAATCTCCCTGTCAGAGCTCTGTAATGAATCCCCCTCTCCGAGCTCTGTAATGAACCTCTCTGTCCGAGCTCTGCAATGAAACACCCTTTCCGAGCTCTGTAATGAACCTCCCTTTCCGAGATCTGTAATGAATCTCCCTGTCCGAGCTCTGTAATGAATCTCCCTGTCCGAGCTCTGTAATGAACCTCCCTGTCCGAGCTCTGTAATGAATCTCCCTGTCCGAGATCTGTAATGAATCTCCCTGTCCGAGCTCTTTAATGAGGCTCCCTGTCCGTGCTCTGTAATGAGGCTCCCTGTCCGAGCTCTGTAATGAACCTCCCTGTCCGAGCTCTGTAATGAACCTCCCTGTCTGAGCTCTGTAATGAACCTCCCTGTCCGAGCTCTGTAATGAACCTCCCTGTCCGAGCTCTGTAATGAACCTCCCTGTCCGAGCTCTCTAATGAACCACCCTTTCCAAGCTCTCTAATGAAACTCCCTGTCCGCGCTCTGTAATGAATCTCCCTGTCAGAGCTCTGTAATGAAGGTCCCTGTCCAAGCTCAGTAATGAACCTCCTTGACGAGCTCTGTAATGAACCTCCCTTTCCAAGCTCTGTAATGAACCTCCCTGTCCAAGCTCTGCAATAAACCTCCCTGTCCGAGCTCTGTAATGAACCTCCCTGTCCGAGCTCTGTAATGAACCTCACTGTCCGAGCTCTGTAATGAACCTCCATGTCCGAGCTCTGTAATGAACCTCCCTGTCCGAGCTCTGTAATGAACCTCCCTGTCCGAGCTCTGTAAAGAATCTCCCTGTCCGAGCTCTGTAATGAACATGCCTGTCCGAGCGCTGTAATGAACCTCCCTGTCCAAGCTCTGTAATGAACCTCCCTGTCCGAGCTCTGTAATGAATCTCCTTGTCCAAGCTCTCTAATGAACCTCCCTGTCCAAGCTCTCTAATGAAACTCCCTGTCCACGCTCTGTAATGAACCTCCCTGTCAGAGCTCTGTAATGAACCCCCCTCTCCGAGCTCTGTAATGAACCTCTCTGTCCGAGCTCTGCAATGAAACACCCTTTCCGAGCTCTGTAATGAACCTCCCTGTCCGAGCTCTGTAATGAAACTCCCTGTCCGAGCACTGTAATGAACCTGCATGTCCGAGCTCTGTAATGAAACCTCCCTGTCCATGCTCTGAAATGAACCTGCATGTCCGAGCTCTGTAATGAAACTCCCTGTCCGAGCTCTGAAATGAACCTCCCTGTCCGAGCTCTGTAATGAACCTCCCTGTCTGAGCTCTGTAATGAACCTCCCTGTCCGAGCTCTGTAATGAACCACCCTGTCCCAGCTCTGTAATGAACCTCCCTGTCCGAGCTCTGTAATGAACCCCCCTCTCCGAGCTCTGTAATGAACCTCCCTGTCCAAGCTCTGAAATGAACCTCCCTGTCCAAGATCTGTAATGAAACTCGTTGTCCGAGCACTGTAATGAACCTCCCTGTCCGAGCTCTGTAATGAACCTCCCTGTCAGAGCACCATAATGAACCTCCCTGTCCAAGCTCTGTAATGAAGCTCTCTGTCCGAGCTCTGTAATGATCCTCCCTGTCCGAGCTCTGTAATGAACCTCCCTGTCCGAGCTCTGCAATGAACCTCCCTTTCCGAGCTCTGTAATGAACCTCCTTGTCGGAGCTCTAGAATGAACCTCCCTGTCCGAGCTCTGTAATGAACCTCCCTGTCCGAGCTCTGTAATGAACCTCCCTGTCCGAGCTCTGTAATGAACCTCCCTGTCCGAGCTCTGTAATGAACCTCCCTGTCCGAGCTCTGTAATGAACCTCCCTGTCCGAGCTCTGTAATGAAACTCCCTGTCCGAGCTCTGTAATGAACCTCCCTGTCCGAGCTCTCTAATGAACCTCCCTGTCCAAGCTCTCTAATGAAACTCCCTGTCCGCGCTCTGTAATGAACCTCCCTGTCAGAGCTCTGTAATGAACCCCCCTCTCCGAGCTCTGTAATGAACCTCTCTGTCCGAGCTCTGCAATGAAACACCCTTTCCGAGCTCTGTAATGAACCTCCCTTTCCGAGATCTGTAATGAATCTCCCTGTCCGAGCTCTGTAATGAATCTCCCTGTCCGAGCTCTGTAATGAGGCTCCCTGTCCAAGCTCTGTAATGAATCTCCCTGTCCGAGCTCTGTAATGAACCTCCCTGTCCGAGCTCTGTAATGAATCTCCCTGTCCGAGATCTGTAATGAATCTCCCTGTCCGAGCTCTTTAATGAGGCTCCCTGTCCGAGCTCTGTAATGAACCTCCCTGTCCGAGCTCTGTAATGAACCTCCCTGTCCGAGCTCTGTAATGAACCTCCCTGTCTGAGCTCTGTAATGAACCTCCCTGTCCGAGCTCTGTAACGAACCTCCCTGTCCGAGCTCTGTAATGAACCTCCCTGTCCGAGCTCTCTAATGAACCACCCTTTCCAAGCTCTCTAATGAAACTCCCTGTCCGCGCTCTGTAATGAATCTCCCTGTCAGAGCTCTGTAATGAATCCCCCTCTCCGAGCTCTGTAATGAACCTCTCTGTCCGAGCTCTGCAATGAAACACCCTTTCCGAGCTCTGTAATGAACCTCCCTTTCCGAGATCTGTAATGAATCTCCCTGTCCGAGCTCTGTAATGAATCTCCCTGTCCGAGCTCTGTAATGAACCTCCCTGTCCGAGCTCTGTAATGAATCTCCCTGTCCGAGATCTGTAATGAACCTCCCTGTCCGAGCTCTTTAATGAGGCTCCCTGTCCGAGCTCTGTAATGAGGCTCCCTGTCCGAGCTCTGTAATGAACCTCCCTGTCCGAGCTCTGTAATGAACCTCCCTGTCCGAGCTCTGTAATGAACCTCCCTGTCCGAGCTCTGTAATGAACCTCCCTGTCCGAGCTCTGTAATGAACCTCCCTGTCCGCGCTCTGTAATGAACCTCCCTGTCCGAGCTCTGTAATGAATCTCCCTGTCGGAGCTCAGCAATGAACATCCCTGTCCGAGCTCTGTAATGAACCTCCCTGTCCGAGCTCTGTAATGAACCTCCCTGTCCGAGCTCTGTAATGAACCTCCCTGTCCGCGCTCTGTAATGAACCTCCCTGTCCGAGCTCTGTAATGAATCTCCCTGTCGGAGCTCAGCAATGAACATCCCTGTCGGAGCTCTGTAATGAACATTCCTGTCCGAGCTCAGCAATGAACATCCCTGTCGGAGCTCAGCAATGAACATCCCTGTCCGAGCTCTGTAATGAACCTCCCTGTCCGAGCTCTGTAATGAACCTCCCTGTCCGAGCTCTCTAATGAACCACCCTTTCCAAGCTCTCTAATGAAACTCCCTGTCCGCGCTCTGTAATGAATCTCCCTGTCAGAGCTCTGTAATGAAGGTCCCTGTCCAAGCTCAGTAATGAACCTCCTTGACGAGCTCTGTAATGAACCTCCCTTTCCAAGCTCTGTAATGAACCTCCCTGTCCAAGCTCTGCAATAAACCTCCCTGTCCGAGCTCTGTAATGAAACTCCCTGTCCGAGCTCTGTAATGAACCTCACTGTCCGAGCTCTGTAATGAACCTCCATGTCCGAGCTCTGTAATGAACCTCCCTGTCCGAGCTCTGTAATGAACCTCCCTGTCCGAGCTCTGTAAAGAATCTCCCTGTCCGAGCTCTGTAATGAACATGCCTGTCCGAGCGCTGTAATGAACCTCCCTGTCCAAGCTCTGTAATGAACCTCCCTGTCCGAGCTCTGTAATGAATCTCCTTGTCCAAGCTCTCTAATGAACCTCCCTGTCCAAGCTCTCTAATGAAACTCCCTGTCCACGCTCTGTAATGAACCTCCCTGTCAGAGCTCTGTAATGAACCCCCCTCTCCGAGCTCTGTAATGAACCTCTCTGTCCGAGCTCTGCAATGAAACACCCTTTCCGAGCTCTGTAATGAACCTCCCTTTCCGAGCTCTGTAATGAAACTCCCTGTCCGAGCACTGTAATGAACCTGCATGTCCGAGCTCTGTAATGAAACCTCCCTGTCCATGCTCTGAAATGAACCTGCATGTCCGAGCTCTGTAATGAAACTCCCTGTCCGAGCTCTGAAATGAACCTCCCTGTCCGAGCTCTGTAATGAACCTCCCTGTCTGAGCTCTGTAATGAACCTCCCTGTCCGAGCTCTGTAATGAACCACCCTGTCCCAGCTCTGTAATGAACCTCCCTGTCCGAGCTCTGTAATGAACCCCCCTCTCCGAGCTCTGTAATGAACCTCCCTGTCCAAGCTCTGAAATGAACCTCCCTGTCCAAGATCTGTAATGAAACTCGTTGTCCGAGCACTGTAATGAACCTCCCTGTCCGAGCTCTGTAATGAACCTCCCTGTCAGAGCACCATAATGAACCTCCCTGTCCAAGCTCTGTAATGAAGCTCTCTGTCCGAGCTCTGTAATGATCCTCCCTGTCCGAGCTCTGTAATGAACCTCCCTGTCCGAGCTCTGCAATGAACCTCCCTTTCCGAGCTCTGTAATGAACCTCCTTGTCGGAGCTCTAGAATGAACCTCCCTGTCCGAGCTCTGTAATGAACCTCCCTGTCCGAGCTCTGTAATGAACCTCCCTGTCCGAGCTCTGTAATGAACCTCCCTGTCCGAGCTCTGTAATGAACCTCCCTGTCCGAGCTCTGTAATGAACCTCCCTGTCCGAGCTCTGTAATGAACCTCCCTGTCCGAGCTCTGTAATGAACCTCCCTGTCCGAGCTCTCTAATGAACCTCCCTGTCCAAGCTCTCTAATGAAACTCCCTGTCCGCGCTCTGTAATGAACCTCCCTGTCAGAGCTCTGTAATGAACCCCCCTCTCCGAGCTCTGTAATGAACCTCTCTGTCCGAGCTCTGCAATGAAACACCCTTTCCGAGCTCTGTAATGAACCTCCCTTTCCGAGATCTGTAATGAATCTCCCTGTCCGAGCTCTGTAATGAATCTCCCTGTCCGAGCTCTGTAATGAGGCTCCCTGTCCAAGCTCTGTAATGAATCTCCCTGTCCGAGCTCTGTAATGAACCTCCCTGTCCGAGCTCTGTAATGAATCTCCCTGTCCGAGATCTGTAATGAATCTCCCTGTCCGAGCTCTTTAATGAGGCTCCCTGTCCGAGCTCTGTAATGAGGCTCCCTGTCCGAGCTCTGTAATGAACCTCCCTGTCCGAGCTCTGTAATGAACCTCCCTGTCTGAGCTCTGTAATGAACCTCCCTGTCCGAGCTCTGTAATGAACCTCCCTGTCCGAGCTCTGTAATGAACCTCCCTGTCCGAGCTCTCTAATGAACCACCCTTTCCAAGCTCTCTAATGAAACTCCCTGTCCGCGCTCTGTAATGAATCTCCCTGTCAGAGCTCTGTAATGAACCCCCCTCTCCGAGCTCTGTAATGAACCTCTCTGTCCGAGCTCTGCAATGAAACACCCTTTCCGAGCTCTGTAATGAACCTCCCTTTCCGAGATCTGTAATGAATCTCCCTGTCCGAGCTCTGTAATGAATCTCCCTGTCCGAGCTCTGTAATGAACCTCCCTGTCCGAGCTCTGTAATGAATCTCCCTGTCCGAGATCTGTAATGAACCTCCCTGTCCGAGCTCTTTAATGAGGCTCCCTGTCCGAGCTCTGTAATGAGGCTCCCTGTCCGAGCTCTGTAATGAACCTCCCTGTCCGAGCTCTGTAATGAACCTCCCTGTCCGAGCTCTGTAATGAACCTCCCTGTCCGAGCTCTGTAATGAACCTCCCTGTCCGAGCTCTGTAATGAACCTCCCTGTCCGCGCTCTGTAATGAACCTCCCTGTCCGAGCTCTGTAATGAATCTCCCTGTCGGAGCTCAGCAATGAACATCCCTGTCCGAGCTCTGTAATGAACATTCCTGTCCGAGCTCAGCAATGAACATCCCTGTCGGAGCTCAGCAATGAACATCCCTGTCCGAGCTCTGTAATGAACATCCCTGTCGGAGCTCAGCAATGAACATCCCTGTCGGAGCTCAGCAATGAACCTCACTGTCCGAGCTCTGTAATGAACCTCACTGTCCGAGCTCTGTAATGAACCTCCCTTTCCGATTTCTGTAATGAACCTCCCTGTCCGAGCTCTGTAATGAACCTCACTGTCCGAGCTCTGTAATGAACCTCCTTGTCGGAGCTCTGTAATGAACCTCCCTGTCCGAGCTCTGTAATGAACCTGACTGTCCGAGCTCTGTAATGAACCTCCCTGTCCGAGCTCTGTAATGAACCTCACTGTCTGAGCTCTGTAATGAACCTCCCTGTCCGAGCTCTGTAATGAACCTCACTGTCCGAGCTCTGTAATGAACCTCCCTGTCCGAGCTCTGAAATGAACCTGACTGTCCGAGCTCTGTAATGAACCTCCCTGTCTGAGCTCTGTAATGAACCTGCCTGCCCGTACTCTGTATGTACCTCCCTGTCCGAGCTCTGTAATGAACCTCCCTGTCCGAGCTCTGTAATGAAGGTCCCTGTCCAAGCTCAGTAATGAACCTCCTTGACGAGCTCTGTAATGAACCTCCCTTTCCAAGCTCTGTAATGAACCTCCCTGTCCAAGCTCTGCAATAAACCTCCCTGTCCGAGCTCTGTAATGAACCTCCCTGTCCGAGCTCTGTAATGAACCTCACTGTCCGAGCTCTGTAATGAACCTCCATGTCCGAGCTCTGTAATGAACCTCCCTGTCCGAGCTCTGTAATGAACCTCCCTGTCCGAGCTCTGTAAAGAATCTCCCTGTCCGAGCTCTGTAATGAACATGCCTGTCCGAGCGCTGTAATGAACCTCCCTGTCCAAGCTCTGTAATGAACCTCCCTGTCCGAGCTCTGTAATGAATCTCCTTGTCCAAGCTCTCTAATGAACCTCCCTGTCCAAGCTCTCTAATGAAACTCCCTGTCCGCGCTCTGTAATGAACCTCCCTGTCAGAGCTCTGTAATGAACCCCCCTCTCCGAGCTCTGTAATGAACCTCTCTGTCCGAGCTCTGCAATGAAACACCCTTTCCGAGCTCTGTAATGAACCTCCCTGTCCGAGCTCTGTAATGAAACTCCCTGTCCGAGCACTGTAATGAACCTGCATGTCCGAGCTCTGTAATGAAACCTCCCTGTCCATGCTCTGAAATGAACCTGCATGTCCGAGCTCTGTAATGAAACTCCCTGTCCGAGCTCTGAAATGAACCTCCCTGTCCGAGCTCTGTAATGAACCTCCCTGTCTGAGCTCTGTAATGAACCTCCCTGTCCGAGCTCTGTAATGAACCACCCTGTCCCAGCTCTGTAATGAACCTCCCTGTCCGAGCTCTGTAATGAACCTCCCTGTCCGAGCTCTTTAACATACCTGCCTCTCCGAACACTGTAATGAACCTCTCTGTCCGAGCACTGTAATGAACATCCCTGTCCGAGCTCTGTAATGAACCTCCCTGTCCGAGGTCTGTAATGAACCTCCCTGTCCGAGCTCTGTAATGAACATCCCTGTCGGAGCTCAGCAATGAACATCCCTGTCGGAGCTCTGTAATGAACATTCCTGTCCGAGCTCAGCAATGAACATCCCTGTCGGAGCTCAGCGATGAACATCCCTGTCCGAGCTCTGTAATGAACATCCCTGTCGGAGCTCAGCAATGAACATCCCTGTCGGAGCTCAGCAATGAACCTCACTGTCCGAGCTCTGTAATGAACCTCCCTGTCCGAGCTCTGTAATGAACCTCACTGTCCGAGCTCTGTAATGAACCTCCCTTTCCGAGCTCTGTAATGAACCTCCCTGTCCGAGCTCTGTAATGAACCTCACTGTCCGAGCTCTGTAATGAACCTCCTTGTCGGAGCTCTGTAATGAACCTCCCTGTCCGAGCTCTGTAATGAACCTCACTGTCCGAGCTCTGTAATGAACCTCCCTGTCCGAGCTCTGTAATGAACCTCCCTGTCCGAGCTCTGTAATGAACCTCACTGTCCGAGCTCTGTAATGAACCTCCCTGTCCGAGCTCTGAAATGAACCTGACTGTCCGAGCTCTGTAATGAACCTCCCTGTCTGAGCTCTGTAATGAACCTGCCTGCCCGTACTCTGTATGTACCTCCCTGTCCGAGCTCTGTTATGAACCTCCCTGTCCGAGCTCTGTAATGAAGGTCCCTGTCCAAGCTCAGTAATGAACCTCCTTGACGAGCTCTGTAATGAACCTCCCTGTCCGAGCTCTGTAATGAACCTCCCTGTCCGAGCTCTGTAAAGAACCTCCCTGTCCGAGCTCTGTAAAGAATCTCCCTGTCCGAGCGCTGTAATGAACCTCCCTGTCCAAGCTCTGTAATGAACCTCCCTGTCCGAGCTCTGTAATGAATCTCCTTGTCCAAGCTCTCTAATGAACCTCCCTGTCCAAGCTCTCTAATGAAACTCCCTGTCCGCGCTCTGTAATGAACCTCCCTGTCAGAGCTCTGTAATGAACCCCCCTCTCCGAGCTCTGTAATGAACCTCTCTGTCCGAGCTCTGCAATGAAACACCCTTTCCGAGCTCTGTAATGAACCTCCCTGTCCGAGCTCTGTAATGAAACTCCCTGTCCGAGCACTGTAATGAACCTGCATGTCCGAGCTCTGTAATGAAACCTCCCTGTCCATGCTCTGAAATGAACCTGCATGTCCGAGCTCTGTAATGAAACTCCCTGTCCGAGCTCTGAAATGAACCTCCCTGTCCGAGCTCTGTAATGAACCTCCCTGTCTGAGCTCTGTAATGAACCTCCCTGTCCGAGCTCTGTAATGAACCACCCTGTCCCAGCTCTGTAATGAAGCTCCCTGTCCGAGCTCTGTAATGAACCCCCCTCTCCGAGCTCTGTAATGAACCTCCCTGTCCAAGCTCTGAAATGAACCTCCCTGTCCAAGATCTGTAATGAAACTCGTTGTCCGAGCACTGTAATGAACCTCCCTGTCCGAGCTCTGTAATGAACCTCCCTGTCAGAGCACCATAATGAACCTCCCTGTCCAAGCTCTGTAATGAAGCTCTCTGTCCGAGCTCTGTAATGATCCTCCCTGTCCGAGCTCTGTAATGAACCTCCCTGTCCGAGCTCTGCAATGAACCTCCCTTTCCGAGCTCTGTAATGAACCTCCTTGTCGGAGCTCTAGAATGAACCTCCCTGTCCGAGCTCTGAAATGAACCTCCCTGTCCGAGCTCTGTAATGAACCTCCCTGTCCGAGCTCTGTAATGAACCTCCCTGTCCGAGCTCTGTAATGAACCTCCCTGTCCGAGCTCTGTAATGAACCTCCCTGTCCGAGCTCTGTAATGAACCTCCCTGTCCGAGCTCTGTAATGAACCTCCCTGTCCGAGCTCTCTAATGAACCTCCCTGTCCAAGCTCTCTAATGAAACTCCCTGTCCGCGCTCTGTAATGAACCTCCCTGTCAGAGCTCTGTAATGAACCCCCCTCTCCGAGCTCTGTAATGAACCTCTCTGTCCGAGCTCTGCAATGAAACACCCTTTCCGAGCTCTGTAATGAACCTCCCTTTCCGAGCTCTGTAATGAAACTCCCTGTCCGAGCACTGTAATGAACCTGCATGTCCGAGCTCTGTAATGAAACCTCCCTGTCCATGCTCTGAAATGAACCTGCATGTCCGAGCTCTGTAATGAAACTCCCTGTCCGAGCTCTGAAATGAACCTCCCTGTCCGAGCTCTGTAATGAACCTCCCTGTCTGAGCTCTGTAATGAACCTCCCTGTCCGAGCTCTGTAATGAACCACCCTGTCCCAGCTCTGTAATGAACCTCCCTGTCCGAGCTCTGTAATGAACCCCCCTCTCCGAGCTCTGTAATGAACCTCCCTGTCCAAGCTCTGAAATGAACCTCCCTGTCCAAGATCTGTAATGAAACTCGTTGTCCGAGCACTGTAATGAACCTCCCTGTCCGAGCTCTGTAATGAACCTCCCTGTCAGAGCACCATAATGAACCTCCCTGTCCAAGCTCTGTAATGAAGCTCTCTGTCCGAGCTCTGTAATGATCCTCCCTGTCCGAGCTCTGTAATGAACCTCCCTGTCCGAGCTCTGCAATGAACCTCCCTTTCCGAGCTCTGTAATGAACCTCCTTGTCGGAGCTCTAGAATGAACCTCCCTGTCCGAGCTCTGTAATGAACCTCCCTGTCCGAGCTCTGTAATGAACCTCCCTGTCCGAGCTCTGTAATGAACCTCCCTGTCCGAGCTCTGTAATGAACCTCCCTGTCCGAGCTCTGTAATGAACCTCCCTGTCCGAGCTCTGTAATGAACCTCCCTGTCCGAGCTCTGTAATGAACCTCCCTGTCCGAGCTCTCTAATGAACCTCCCTGTCCAAGCTCTCTAATGAAACTCCCTGTCCGCGCTCTGTAATGAACCTCCCTGTCAGAGCTCTGTAATGAACCCCCCTCTCCGAGCTCTGTAATGAACCTCTCTGTCCGAGCTCTGCAATGAAACACCCTTTCCGAGCTCTGTAATGAACCTCCCTTTCCGAGATCTGTAATGAATCTCCCTGTCCGAGCTCTGTAATGAATCTCCCTGTCCGAGCTCTGTAATGAGGCTCCCTGTCCAAGCTCTGTAATGAATCTCCCTGTCCGAGCTCTGTAATGAACCTCCCTGTCCGAGCTCTGTAATGAATCTCCCTGTCCGAGATCTGTAATGAATCTCCCTGTCCGAGCTCTTTAATGAGGCTCCCTGTCCGAGCTCTGTAATGAGGCTCCCTGTCCGAGCTCTGTAATGAACCTCCCTGTCCGAGCTCTGTAATGAACCTCCCTGTCTGAGCTCTGTAATGAACCTCCCTGTCCGAGCTCTGTAATGAACCTCCCTGTCCGAGCTCTGTAATGAACCTCCCTGTCCGAGCTCTCTAATGAACCACCCTTTCCAAGCTCTCTAATGAAACTCCCTGTCCGCGCTCTGTAATGAATCTCCCTGTCAGAGCTCTGTAATGAACCCCCCTCTCCGAGCTCTGTAATGAACCTCTCTGTCCGAGCTCTGCAATGAAACACCCTTTCCGAGCTCTGTAATGAACCTCCCTTTCCGAGATCTGTAATGAATCTCCCTGTCCGAGCTCTGTAATGAATCTCCCTGTCCGAGCTCTGTAATGAACCTCCCTGTCCGAGCTCTGTAATGAATCTCCCTGTCCGAGATCTGTAATGAACCTCCCTGTCCGAGCTCTTTAATGAGGCTCCCTGTCCGAGCTCTGTAATGAGGCTCCCTGTCCGAGCTCTGTAATGAACCTCCCTGTCCGAGCTCTGTAATGAACCTCCCTGTCCGAGCTCTGTAATGAACCTCCCTGTCCGAGCTCTGTAATGAACCTCCCTGTCCGAGCTCTGTAATGAACCTCCCTGTCCGCGCTCTGTAATGAACCTCCCTGTCCGAGCTCTGTAATGAATCTCCCTGTCGGAGCTCAGCAATGAACATCCCTGTCCGAGCTCTGTAATGAACATTCCTGTCCGAGCTCAGCAATGAACATCCCTGTCGGAGCTCAGCAATGAACATCCCTGTCCGAGCTCTGTAATGAACATCCCTGTCGGAGCTCAGCAATGAACATCCCTGTCGGAGCTCAGCAATGAACCTCACTGTCCGAGCTCTGTAATGAACCTCACTGTCCGAGCTCTGTAATGAACCTCCCTTTCCGATTTCTGTAATGAACCTCCCTGTCCGAGCTCTGTAATGAACCTCACTGTCCGAGCTCTGTAATGAACCTCCTTGTCGGAGCTCTGTAATGAACCTCCCTGTCCGAGCTCTGTAATGAACCTGACTGTCCGAGCTCTGTAATGAACCTCCCTGTCCGAGCTCTGTAATGAACCTCACTGTCTGAGCTCTGTAATGAACCTCCCTGTCCGAGCTCTGTAATGAACCTCACTGTCCGAGCTCTGTAATGAACCTCCCTGTCCGAGCTCTGAAATGAACCTGACTGTCCGAGCTCTGTAATGAACCTCCCTGTCTGAGCTCTGTAATGAACCTGCCTGCCCGTACTCTGTATGTACCTCCCTGTCCGAGCTCTGTAATGAACCTCCCTGTCCGAGCTCTGTAATGAAGGTCCCTGTCCAAGCTCAGTAATGAACCTCCTTGACGAGCTCTGTAATGAACCTCCCTTTCCAAGCTCTGTAATGAACCTCCCTGTCCAAGCTCTGCAATAAACCTCCCTGTCCGAGCTCTGTAATGAACCTCCCTGTCCGAGCTCTGTAATGAACCTCACTGTCCGAGCTCTGTAATGAACCTCCATGTCCGAGCTCTGTAATGAACCTCCCTGTCCGAGCTCTGTAATGAACCTCCCTGTCCGAGCTCTGTAAAGAATCTCCCTGTCCGAGCTCTGTAATGAACATGCCTGTCCGAGCGCTGTAATGAACCTCCCTGTCCAAGCTCTGTAATGAACCTCCCTGTCCGAGCTCTGTAATGAATCTCCTTGTCCAAGCTCTCTAATGAACCTCCCTGTCCAAGCTCTCTAATGAAACTCCCTGTCCGCGCTCTGTAATGAACCTCCCTGTCAGAGCTCTGTAATGAACCCCCCTCTCCGAGCTCTGTAATGAACCTCTCTGTCCGAGCTCTGCAATGAAACACCCTTTCCGAGCTCTGTAATGAACCTCCCTGTCCGAGCTCTGTAATGAAACTCCCTGTCCGAGCACTGTAATGAACCTGCATGTCCGAGCTCTGTAATGAAACCTCCCTGTCCATGCTCTGAAATGAACCTGCATGTCCGAGCTCTGTAATGAAACTCCCTGTCCGAGCTCTGAAATGAACCTCCCTGTCCGAGCTCTGTAATGAACCTCCCTGTCTGAGCTCTGTAATGAACCTCCCTGTCCGAGCTCTGTAATGAACCACCCTGTCCCAGCTCTGTAATGAACCTCCCTGTCCGAGCTCTGTAATGAACCTCCCTGTCCGAGCTCTTTAACATACCTGCCTCTCCGAACACTGTAATGAACCTCTCTGTCCGAGCACTGTAATGAACATCCCTGTCCGAGCTCTGTAATGAACCTCCCTGTCCGAGGTCTGTAATGAACCTCCCTGTCCGAGCTCTGTAATGAACATCCCTGTCGGAGCTCAGCAATGAACATCCCTGTCGGAGCTCTGTAATGAACATTCCTGTCCGAGCTCAGCAATGAACATCCCTGTCGGAGCTCAGCGATGAACATCCCTGTCCGAGCTCTGTAATGAACATCCCTGTCGGAGCTCAGCAATGAACATCCCTGTCGGAGCTCAGCAATGAACCTCACTGTCCGAGCTCTGTAATGAACCTCCCTGTCCGAGCTCTGTAATGAACCTCACTGTCCGAGCTCTGTAATGAACCTCCCTTTCCGAGCTCTGTAATGAACCTCCCTGTCCGAGCTCTGTAATGAACCTCACTGTCCGAGCTCTGTAATGAACCTCCTTGTCGGAGCTCTGTAATGAACCTCCCTGTCCGAGCTCTGTAATGAACCTCACTGTCCGAGCTCTGTAATGAACCTCCCTGTCCGAGCTCTGTAATGAACCTCCCTGTCCGAGCTCTGTAATGAACCTCACTGTCCGAGCTCTGTAATGAACCTCCCTGTCCGAGCTCTGAAATGAACCTGACTGTCCGAGCTCTGTAATGAACCTCCCTGTCTGAGCTCTGTAATGAACCTGCCTGCCCGTACTCTGTATGTACCTCCCTGTCCGAGCTCTGTTATGAACCTCCCTGTCCGAGCTCTGTAATGAAGGTCCCTGTCCAAGCTCAGTAATGAACCTCCTTGACGAGCTCTGTAATGAACCTCCCTGTCCGAGCTCTGTAATGAACCTCCCTGTCCGAGCTCTGTAAAGAACCTCCCTGTCCGAGCTCTGTAAAGAATCTCCCTGTCCGAGCGCTGTAATGAACCTCCCTGTCCAAGCTCTGTAATGAACCTCCCTGTCCGAGCTCTGTAATGAATCTCCTTGTCCAAGCTCTCTAATGAACCTCCCTGTCCAAGCTCTCTAATGAAACTCCCTGTCCGCGCTCTGTAATGAACCTCCCTGTCAGAGCTCTGTAATGAACCCCCCTCTCCGAGCTCTGTAATGAACCTCTCTGTCCGAGCTCTGCAATGAAACACCCTTTCCGAGCTCTGTAATGAACCTCCCTGTCCGAGCTCTGTAATGAAACTCCCTGTCCGAGCACTGTAATGAACCTGCATGTCCGAGCTCTGTAATGAAACCTCCCTGTCCATGCTCTGAAATGAACCTGCATGTCCGAGCTCTGTAATGAAACTCCCTGTCCGAGCTCTGAAATGAACCTCCCTGTCCGAGCTCTGTAATGAACCTCCCTGTCTGAGCTCTGTAATGAACCTCCCTGTCCGAGCTCTGTAATGAACCACCCTGTCCCAGCTCTGTAATGAAGCTCCCTGTCCGAGCTCTGTAATGAACCCCCCTCTCCGAGCTCTGTAATGAACCTCCCTGTCCAAGCTCTGAAATGAACCTCCCTGTCCAAGATCTGTAATGAAACTCGTTGTCCGAGCACTGTAATGAACCTCCCTGTCCGAGCTCTGTAATGAACCTCCCTGTCAGAGCACCATAATGAACCTCCCTGTCCAAGCTCTGTAATGAAGCTCTCTGTCCGAGCTCTGTAATGATCCTCCCTGTCCGAGCTCTGTAATGAACCTCCCTGTCCGAGCTCTGCAATGAACCTCCCTTTCCGAGCTCTGTAATGAACCTCCTTGTCGGAGCTCTAGAATGAACCTCCCTGTCCGAGCTCTGAAATGAACCTCCCTGTCCGAGCTCTGTAATGAACCTCCCTGTCCGAGCTCTGTAATGAACCTCCCTGTCCGAGCTCTGTAATGAACCTCCCTGTCCGAGCTCTGTAATGAACCTCCCTGTCCGAGCTCTGTAATGAACCTCCCTGTCCGAGCTCTGTAATGAACCTCCCTGTCCGAGCTCTCTAATGAACCTCCCTGTCCAAGCTCTCTAATGAAACTCCCTGTCCGCGCTCTGTAATGAACCTCCCTGTCAGAGCTCTGTAATGAACCCCCCTCTCCGAGCTCTGTAATGAACCTCTCTGTCCGAGCTCTGCAATGAAACACCCTTTCCGAGCTCTGTAATGAACCTCCCTTTCCGAGATCTGTAATGAATCTCCCTGTCCGAGCTCTGTAATGAATCTCCCTGTCCGAGCTCTGTAATGAGGCTCCCTGTCCAAGCTCTGTAATGAATCTCCCTGTCCGAGCTCTGTAATGAACCTCCCTGTCCGAACTCTGTAATGAATCTCCCTGTCCGAGATCTGTAATGAACCTCCCTGTCCGAGCTCTTTAATGAGGCTCCCTGTCCGAGCTCTGTAATGAGGCTCCCTGTCCGAGCTCTGTAATGAACCTCCCTGTCCGAGCTCTGTAATGAACCTCCCTGTCCGAGCTCTGTAATGAACCTCCCTGTCCGAGCTCTGTAATGAACCTCCCTGTCCGAGCTCTGTAATGAACCTCCCTGTCCGAGCTCTCTAATGAACCTCCCTGTCCAAGCTCTCTAATGAAACTCCCTGTCCGCGCTCTGTAATGAATCTCCCTGTCAGAGCTCTGTAATGAACCCCCCTCTCCGAGCTCTGTAATGAACCTCTCTGTCCGAGCTCTGCAATGAAACACCCTTTCCGAGCTCTGTAATGAACCTCCCTTTCCGAGATCTGTAATGAATCTCCCTGTCCGAGCTCTGTAATGAATCTCCCTGTCCGAGCTCTGTAATGAACCTCCCTGTCCGAGCTCTGTTATGAATCTCCCTGTCCGAGATCTGTAATGAACCTCCCTGTCCGAGCTCTTTAATGAGGCTCCCTGTCCGAGCTCTGTAATGAGGCTCCCTGTCCGAGCTCTGTAATGAACCTCCCTGTCCGAGCTCTGTAATGAACCTCCCTGTCCGAGCTCTGTAATGAACCTCCCTGTCCGAGCTCTGTAATGAACCTCCCTGTCCGAGCTCTGTAATGAACCTCCCTGTCCGCGCTCTGTAATGAACCTCCCTGTCCGAGCTCTGTAATGAATCTCCCTGTCCGAGCTCTCTAATGAACCTCCCTGTCCAAGCTCTCTAATGAAACTCCCTGTCCGCGCTCTGTAATGAACCTCCCTGTCAGAGCTCTGTAATGAACCCCCCTCTCCGAGCTCTGTAATGAACCTCTCTGTCCGAGCTCTGCAATGAAACACCCTTTCCGAGCTCTGTAATGAACCTCCCTTTCCGAGATCTGTAATGAATCTCCCTGTCCGAGCTCTGTAATGAATCTCCCTGTCCGAGCTCTGTAATGAACCTCCCTGTCCAAGCTCTGTAATGAATCTCCCTGTCCGAGCTCTGTAATGAACCTCCCTGTCCGAGCTCTTTAATGAGGCTCCCTGTCCGAGCTCTGTAATGAACCTCCCTGTCCGAGCTCTGTAATGAATCTCCCTGTCCGAGCTCTTTAATGATCCTCCCTGTCCGAGCTCTTTAATGAGGCTCCCTGTCCGAGCTCTGTAATGAGGCTCCCTGTCTGTAATATAAAGCTGCCCAGTCCTACCCAGGGTGAACCTGCCCCGATGCTTCCCCTCGCCTCAGGAAGTTGAGTCCACCAGGTTCTCCAGGAATGACAGGAACGTTACCCAGCATCCAGGCCGCTCTCCACCAGGATCCACCTGCCCGATTTGTCCAGGGTAGGCTTGTGCCAGTCGGTAGAGCACCGAGGTTTCTCTTTAACGGTGAATGAAATAACTGCGGAGAAGGGACAGAAAACCATTCTTTTCAGCATCTGTAGTCACAAGACTCAGAACCTCACCCGCAGTCTGATCATCCTGAACACTCCCAATTCCAAACCTTTCACCTGGCTGGTGTACCTCCTGAAGACACAATTCCAGCCGAAGCCATCGGTACCTGTGCTGGGGTTTCAGTTTAACTGCGGAGTAAGGGCCCCGGCGGAGCCCATCACAGCCTGTGTGGTGAAGCGGGAGTGGGTGGACTGATCCCTGGGCGGTGGGAGATGTGCCCAGTGACCAGTGACTGCAGGACCGGTTGCGATTATGTTGATCACAATATTATTATTCAGAGCCGTTCTACTGGCAGGGGTTTTAACATCGATCTGAAGAGCACATTGGAGCCAGCGCCAGCTATTTAAAGCACTGAGAGGGACTGGCTGGATTTACAGGGTGTGCAACGAGGTCTCGCTCCCTAGCTGGGGGGTGGGCAACAGCCTGCCGCCGGGTGTGGGGCAAGAACCAGAGGGAGACAGTGGCAAAGTGGGCCACTGTCTCTGCTGCTCGCAAAAGGCCCGGTTCAAACATTACAGCAGTGATTAACCTGTCACAGGTGTGGGGGTAACCGTCTACCTTAAACCCGCAGATTTAAAGAGGCAGAATACCATTAGTGCCAGAAAAAGGAGGCATGTAATCAAGCAATGCAGGGCGAAATTCAGACAGCCGATCAGACAGCAGACCAAGGTGATTGAAGTGCACGATATAACTGAACCAGATATCTATTCCCTTGACAATGCTAAAGCAGTAAAATCTGAACCAATAACCATCACCCTTCAAGAGAATGGGAAGGATGTGATGGCACTGGAGGGGTGCAGAGGAGATTCACCAGGATGTTGCCTGGGATGAAACATTTAAGTTATGAAGAGAGGTTTGATAGACTTGGGTTGTTTTTGTTGGAGCAGAGAAGACTGAGGGGTGACCTGATCAAGGTGTACAAGATTATGAGGGGCGTGGATAGGGTGGATAGGGAGCAGCTGTTCCCCTTAGTTGAAGGGTCAGTCACAAGGGGACACAAGTTCAAGGTGAGGGGCAGGAGGTTTAGGGGGGATGTGAGGAAAAACCTTTTTACCCAGAGGGTGGTGACGGTCTGGAATGCACTGCCTGGGAGGGAGGTGGAGGTGGGTTGCCTCACTCCCTTTAAAAAGTACCTGGATGAGCACTTGGCACGTCATAACATTCAAGGCTATGGGGCCAAGTGCTGGTCAATGGGGTGAGGGAAGTAGCTCAGGTGTTTCTCAGGTGTCGGTGCAGACTCGATGGGCCGAAGGGCCTCTTCTGCGCCGTGTGATTCTGGGATTCTGGGATTCTGTGAATGGGAAGTCTCCAGTCATGGAGGTAAATACAGGAGCCTGGACCACTGTGGAGGGAGGGTACACATTTAAATACCTAAATGAAGGTAGCTAGACCATGAATCTGGAGGGAACCATTGCTCAGCTGAAGACCTTCTCTGGAGAGTCAATGCAGGTAAAGGGCATCACCACTGTACCTGTATCTACAGGCAACAGACAGCCCAGCTTCCAGTGGGCACAGTGACAGGTCAAGGATCGAGCCTTCTGGGCTGAGACTGACGGAAGGGAATTGAACCCAACTGGACAGGAGTATTTTAAGTGAGACCAAGGGAGAGTCCCGGAGCTGTTAAGGAAGTGCGACAGCCTCTCTCGCGATGAATTAGGGAAGTTAAAAGGTCTACAATAGGTCCTGAGGCAACACCCCATCCCTTTAAGGCCAGGTCTGTGCCTCACACACGAAAGGAGAAGGGTGGGTGCAGGGTTATGCCACTCAGAGAAGCTGGTATCATCCAGCCAGCCCAGTTTTCAGACCGGGCACTGCCCATAGACCCCTGTGATGAAACCTCATCAAACTATTCACGTCTGCGGAGACGACAGATTATCCATGAACAAGGCAGCTAGATGAGGGAAGTATCCTTCCCTGAAGATTGAAGATCTGTGCGCTAAAAGCTAGCTACAGGGAAACCCCACACCAGACTGCACACGAGACAGGCGTGCCAACAGCTAGGGCTGGGCAGCTCACCCAGGGGGTATGGGACCATCAACGCGCACCAGAGCCTGACCCCACACACACACACACACGCCTACCCTCTGGCGTCTGCGCAATCTTCCAAAGGAGCGTGGAAAGCCCATCGCAGGGACTTCCCCGAGCTGTAGTGTCCCTGGATGATGTCCTGATCACATCACTGACGGAAGCCAAGCATTTGGCCAACCTGGAAGAGGTTTTGAGGAGATTTTCGGAAGCGGGTGTATGGGTAAAGGAAGAAAAAGGTCCTTTCCAAGCACCGGCGGTCACTTACTTGGGTCAAAGGGGGGTAGCAGCATCCAGCAGAGGAGAAAGTCGGGGCAATAAAGGAAGGGCCCCCTCCCACCCCAGTGTCACTGAACTCGCGTCGTCCTTCGGCACGATTGGTCATTACAGTCGCCTCCCGCCAAACATGTTGGCGGTGTGTGCACCGTTACACCAGTGTTATGGCACAGTCCCGCAGGGGAACTCCAAACAGCTGCCAAAATGGTTTTTTTGCAGTTTGTACAGTATGAGGGTAGTACTGAAATCAGGGAATGATGTTCCTGACTACCTGTGATGATCTTATAGCAGGGTAAATGTTTGCCAAAAGAATGAAGCCAAAAAAATGTTCACTTCAACACACGAGTGTCACTTAAAAACACTTCCACAAGATCTTAACTTAACTCCCCTCAGAGCTAACCTTCCTGTTCTCTGTTCAGTGACTATCCTTACAGAATTTAAAATCTCTACCATTCCTGCAATTTTTTTTTATTTTACCACACCTTGCCTTTTCACTTGGGGTGTCCTGTGAGGCTGACAGCACCTGGGTCCCCCAGTCTGGCCTTGTTCACCCTGGGAGCTATGAGCAGCTACCCCCCACCCCCCTACACACACACACACACACACACACACACACACACACACACACACACACACACACACACACACACACACACACAGGCTTCAGTCTTTCCTTAAATGCATTCCTTCCCTTTGACCTCTCCATGGCCTCAACCAGTCTGCTCCGAAATTCTCTCTTCCCAGAACTGATGAAACTCAACGTAAAAACAAACTTACCCTATCTTTGCCTCACTTCCTGACACCTTTTTTTTTGCAAACTGCATATATCATCCTTTGAACTAACCAACTCAATTCAAACTATCCCTGTTATTGTTTAACGTAAAACCCTGGGTGAAGCCTCCTTTTGGTTCACTGTCTTATCAAAACCACTTCTCACTGTTGGTTTTAGATTCTAGCAGTCACTCCGGCTTTAGCTCCAATTACCGGATTTAAATCCCCACAACAATCTGTCTTCCAGTCCGTAAGAAACGTGAGAGTGATATTGCCAGTTTTGTGTTCCCTAGACACCTCCCCCTTTTGTTTTAGAAAATTAACTTCCATAGTTCAAAAAGACTATTTCATTTTCTCAACCTCCTTCCTACTAATTGCTACTTATCTCTCTACACTCTACCGTTAACCGGTAAGATGCATGCGTCGCCATGATAATATACCCAAGGTTTCAGTAAAAATAGAGTCCATTTCCGCCCCTTTTGCCCAGGTTTGACATGTCCAATCTTCCCTGCACCTTAAACCCTCGCCAATGCATCTGCAATTGGGTTTTATCATCCAGCCAGATGTATCAGTTGCAGGTTGAAGGGTTGTAATAAGAGATTCCCTCCATGCCGTCTTGCATTCTGGGTTTGAAACTTTTCCAAGAATCCTAACAGGTCATGGTCAGTGTAGACAATTGTTTCTGATGAATTCTGGACAACATCAGCTTCAAAATGTTGCAAAGCCAGGACCCAATTCAGTGTTTCCTTCTCAACTCAGGGGGAGTATTTTTGCTGATGGATGCTTAACCACCTTGAGAAACATCCCAGAGGGTTTTCAATACCTGCATCGTCTCCCTGCAACAACGCACCACCAACACCCACATCACTCGCATCAGTAGCCAACTTCAACTGCTTGGCATAATTCGGTGTGACGAAAACTGGCCCTGTCGTCAATGCAGCTTTCACTGGGACTGGGAACTCCTCAGTCGCGTCTGTTTTTACATCTGATGGGGCCATCTTCACATGTCCTACTTTGTGGCCTGAGTGCGTGACCTGTGCTTTCACAAACTCACTCCTCACCAAGTCAAGCACCAAATTAGCTCCCTGAGGACAATCCAAAAGTTCTCCCAGGTGCTGTAAGTGCTCCTCCCATGTTCGACGGAATACCACCAGAAGGTCAGTGTACACAGCACAGTGACTGACTCCAGCGATAACCTTATTCTTCAGTCTCTGGGAGGCTGCTGGTGGATTGTTCACACCAAACAGCATGACTTGGAACTGATAAGGCCCACCCGGTGCGGTGCTACAAAATCTGAAACCTCTACCAGCCTTTCCAAGAGAGATACCCGCCAACATCCTTTCAAGCAAGTCAATCTACGCAATTAACTTTGACTGCCCCACTTCCTCGATGCAGTTCCTCCAAACGTGGGAGAGGGTCTGAATCCGCTTCATCGCTGCGTTTGCTTATCGAAAATCCACACAGAGTCTGGGGGATCCATCCAGTTACGGGACCAACAAAACAGGAGACACCCAATCGATGCAACTCAACACCCTCGTGCCACCATTCAACATCAACTCAATTGCACACGGCGCTGGCGTTCACAGCACTGGATCTCACCGATTAGGATGTTGACTGAGTGGAACATCTACATCATGTGCAGCTACCGATGTACTTCCCCAATTTGTGACCACAGACGGCACCATGGGACTGCAATGGATCTCCCAAGTCACCTCGACTTGGATCTGCAAGGCAAAAGCAGCTCAATCATATTCTGATCTACATCCTCATTCTCCACCTGAAATCAAGGAAAGTCAGTTTCAGAATCAAACGCACCAAATACCTATCCATCATTCAAAAATACCACATATTAACTCACTGGGTAATCCTTCACATCAAGGAGCCCTAACGGCACATCTTAGAAACATAAACTCGGGCCTATACCTCTAAAACTTTAAGAGTGATTTGAGTGTGTGTGTGCCCGGGTGTGAAGGAACACTCCTTTAATAGTGATTTGAGTGGGTGTGGGCCCGGGAGTGAAGGAACACACCTTTAATAGTGATTTCAGTGTCTGTATGGGTGTCCGGGTGTGAAGGAACACTCCTTTAATAGTGATTTCAGTGTGTGTGTGAGTCCGGGTGTGAAGGAACACTCCTTTAATAGTGATTTCAGTGTGTGTGAGTCCGGGTGTGAAGGAACTCTCCTTTCATAATGATTTCAGTGTATGTGAGCCCGGGTGTGAAGGAACACTCCTTTAATAGTGATTTCAGTGTGTGTGAGACCGGGTGTGAAGGAACACTCCTTTAATAGAGATTTCAGTGTGTGTGTGAGCCGGGGTGTGAAGGAACACTCCTTTAATAGTGATTTCAGTGTGTGTGTGAGCCGGGGTGTGAAGGAACACTCCTTTAATAGTGATTTCAGTGTGTGTGTGTGAACCCGGGTGTGAAGGAACACTCCTTTAATAGTGATTTCAGTTTGTGTGAGACCGGGTGTGAAGGAACACTCCTTTAGCAGTGATTTCAGTGTGTGTGTACCCGGGTGTGAAGGAACACTCCTTTAATAGTTATTTCAGTGTGTGTGTGAGTCCGTTTGTGAAGGAAAACTCCTTTAATAGTGATTTCAGTGTGTGTGAGCGCGGGAGTGAAGGAACACTCCTTTAATAGTGATTTCAGTGTGTGTGAGTCTAGGAGTGAAGGAACACTCCTTTAATAGTGATTTCAGTGTGTGTGAGCGCGGAAGTGAAGGAACACTCCTTTAATAGTGATTTCAGTGTGTGTGAGTCCGGGTGTGAAGGAACACTCCTTTAATAGTGATTTCAGTGTGTGTGTGAGCCCGGGTGTGAAGGAACACTCCTTTAATAGTGATTTCAATGTGTGTGAGTCCGGGTGTGAAGGAACACTCCTTTAATAGTGATTTCAGTGTGTGTGTGTCCGGGTGTGAAGGAACACTCCTTTAATAGTGATTTCAGTGTGTGTGAGTCTGGGTGTGAAGGAACACTTCTTTAATAGTGATTTCAGTGTGTGTGAGTCTAGGAGTGAAGGAACACTCCTTTAATAGTGATTTCAGTGTGTGTGAGTCTGGGTGTGAAGGAACACTCCTTTAATAGTGATTTCAGTGTGTGTGTGAGTCCGGGTGTGAAGGAACACTCCTTTAATAGTGATTTCAGTGTGTGTGAGACCGGGTGTGAAGGAACACTCCTTTCATAGTCATTTCAGTGTCTGTGTGAGTCCGGGTGTGAAGGAACACTCCTTTAATAGTGATTTCAGTGTGTGTAAGTCCGGGTGTGAAGGAACACTCCTTTAATAGTGATTTCAGTGTGTGTGAGTCCGGGTGTGAAGGAACACTCTTTTAATAGTGATTTCAGTGTGTGTGAGTCTAGGAGTGAAGGAACACTCCTTTAATAGTGATTTCAGTGTGTGTGTGAGTCCGGGTGTGAAGGAACACTCCTTTAATAGTGATTTCAGTGTGTGTGAGACCGGGTGTGAAGGAACACTCCTTTCATAGTCATTTCAGTGTCTGTGTGAGTCCGGGTGTGAAGGAACACTCCTTTAATAGTGATTTCAGTGTGTGTAAGTCCGGGTGTGAAGGAACTCTCCTTTCATAGTGATTTCAGTGTGTGTGAGTCTAGGAGTGAAGGAACACTCCTTTAATAGTGATTTCAGTTTGTATGAGACCGGGTGTGAAGGAACACTCCTTTAGCTGTGATTTCAGTGTGTGTGTACCCGGGTGTGAAAGTACACTCCTTTAATAGTGATTTCAGTGTGTGTGTGCGTCCGTTTGTGAAGGAACACTCCTTTAATAGTGATTTCAGTGTGTGTGAGCGCGGGAGTGAAGGAACACTCCTTTAATAGTGATTTCAGTGTGTGTGAGTCTGATAGTGAAGGAACACTCCTTTAATAGTGATTTCAGTGCGTGTGTGAGTCCGGGTGTGAAGGAACACTCCTTTAATAGTGATTTCAGTGTGTGTGTGAGTCCGGGTGTGAAGGAACACTACTTTAATAGTGATTTCAGTGTGTGTGAGTCCGTGTGTGAAAGAACACTCCTTTTATTCTTATGTCAGTGTGTGTGTGAGTCCGGGTGTGAAGGAACACTCCTTTAATAGTGATTTCAGTGCATGTGAGCACGGTTGTGAAGGAACACTCCTTTGATAGTGATTTCAGTGTGTGTGAGTCCGGGTGTGAAGGAACACTCCATTAACAGTGATTTCAGTGTGTGTGAGTCCGGGTGTGAAGGAACACTCCTTTGCTGGTGATTTCAGTGTGTGTGTGAGTCTGGGTGTGAAGGAACACTCCTTTAATAGTGATTTCAGTGTGTGTGAGTCCGGTTTTGAAGGAACACTCCTTTAATAGTGTTTTCAGTGTGTGTGTGAGCCCGGGTGTGAAGGAACACTCCTTTAATAGTGATTTCAGTGTGTGTGAGTCCGGGTGTGAAGGAACACTCCTTTAATAGTGATTTATGTGTGTGTGTGTGTGTGAGTCCGGGTGTGAAGGAACACTCCTTTAATAGTGATTTCAGTGTGTGTGTCTGAGTACGGGGGTGAAGGAACACTCCTTTAATAGTGATTTCAGTTTGTGTGAGGCCGTGTGTGAAGGTACACTCCTTTAATAGTGATTTCAGTGTGTGTGAGTCCGGGAGTGAAGGTCCACTCCTTTAATAGTGACTTCAGTGTGTGTGAGCCCGGGTGTGAAGGAACACTCCTTTAATAGTGATTTCAGTGTGTGTGAGTCCGGGTGTGAAGGAACACTCCTTTATTAGTGATTTCAGTGTGTGTGAGCCCGGGAGTGAAGGTACACTCCTTTATTAGTGATTTCAGTGTGTGTGAGCCCGGGAGTGAAGGTACACTCCTCTAATAGTGGTTTCAGTGTGTCTGAGCCCGGGTGTGAAAGTACACTCCTTTAATAGTGATTTCAGTGTGTGTGTGTGAGACCGGGTGTGAAGGAACACTCCTTTAATAGTGATTTCAGTGTGTGTGTGAGCCCGGGTGTGACGGAACACTCCTTTAATAGTGATTTCAGTGTGTGTGTGTGTGGGACCGGGTGTGAAGGAACACTCCTTTAATAGTGATTTATGTGTGAGTGAGTCCGGGTGTGAAGGAACACTCCTTTCATAGTCATTTCCGAGATAGTGAGTCTGGGTGAGAAGGAACACTCCTTTAATAGTGATTTCAGTCTGTGTGAGTGCGGGTGTGAAGGAACACTCCTTTAATAGTGATTTCAGTGTGTGTGTGTCCGGGTGTGAAGCAACACGCCTTTCATAGTGATTTCAGTGTGTGTGTGAGTCCGGGTGTGAAGGAAATCTCCTTTAATAGTGATTTCAGTGTGTGAGAGACCGGGTGTGAAGGAACACTCCTTCAGTAGTGATTTCAGTGTGTGTGTGAGCCCGGGTGTGAAGGAACACTCCTGTAATAGTGATTGCAGTTTGTTTGTGTGTGTGTGAGTCCGGGTGTGAAGGAACACTCCTTTAATAGTGATTTCAGTGTGTGTGAGTCTGGGTGTGAAGGAACACTCCTTTAATAGTGATTTCAGTGTGTGTGAGTCCGGGTGTGAAGGAACACTCCTTTAATAGTGATTTCAGAGTGTGTATGTGAGCACGGTTGTGAAGGAACACTCCTTTAATAGTGATTTCAGTGTGTGTGTGAGTCCGGGTGTGAAGGAACACTCCTTTAATAGTGATTTCAGTGTGTGTGTGAGTCCGGGTGTGAAGGAACACTCCTTTAATAGTGATTTCAGTGTGTGTGAGTCCGGGTGTGAAGGAACACTCCTTTAATAGTGATTTCAGTGTGTGTGAGTCCGGGTGTGAATGAACACTCCTTTAATAGTGATTTCAGAGTGTGTATGTGAGCACGGTTGTGAAGGAACACTCCTTTAATAGTGATTTCAGTGTGTGTGTGAGTCCGGGTGTGAAGGAACACTCCTTTAATAGTGATTTCAGTGTGTGTGTGAATCCGGGTGTGAAGGAACACTCCTTTAATAGTGATTTCAGTGTGTGTGAGTCTGGGTGTGAAGGAACACTCCTTTCTTAGTGATTTCAGTGTGTGTGAGTCCGGGTGTGAAGGAACACTCCTTTAATAGTGATTTCAGTGTGTGTGAGCCCGAGTGTGAAGGAACACTCCTTTAATAGTGATTTCAGTGTGTGTGAGTCTGGGTGTGAAGGAACACTCCTTTCTTAGTGATTTCAGTGTGTGAGAGACCGGGTGTGAAGGAACACTCCTTTAATAGTGATTTCAGTGTGTGTGAGTCCATGCGTGAAGGAACACTCCTTTATTAGTGATTTCAGTGTGTGTGTGAGTCCGGGTGGGAAGGAACACTCCTTTAATAGTGATTTCAGTGTGTGTGTGAGTCTGGGTGTGAAGGAACACTCCTTTAATAGTGATTTCAGTGTGTGTGTGAGTCCGGGTGTGAAGGTACACTCCTTTAATAGTGATTTCAGTGTGTGTGTGAGTCCGGGTGGGAAGGAACACTCCTTTAATAGTGATTTCAGTGTGTGTGTGAGTCCGGGTGTGAAGGAACACTCCTTTAATAGTGATTTCAGTGTGTGTGTGAGTCCGGGTGTGAAGGAACACACCTTTAAAAGTGATTTCAGTGTGTGTGTGAGTCCGGGTGTGAAGGAACACTCCTTTAATAGTGATTTCAGTGTGTGTGTGAGTCCGGGTGTGAAGGAACACTCCTTTAATAGTGATTTCAGTCTGTGTGTGAGTCTGAGTGTGAAGGTACACTCCTTTAATAGTGATTTCAGTCTGTGTGTGAGTCCGGGTGTGAAGGTACACTCCTTTAATAGTTATTTCAGTCTGTGTGTGAGTCTGAGTGTGAAGGTACACTCCTTTAATAGTGATTTCAGTGTGTGTGTGAGTCTGAGTGTGAAGGTACACTCCTTTAATAGTGATTTCAGTGTGTGTGAGACCGGGTGTGAAGGAACACTCCTTTAATAGTGATTTCAGTGTGTGCGTGAGTCCGGGTGTGAAGGAGCACTCCTTTAATAGTGATTTCAGTGTATGTGAGAACGATTGTGAAGGGACACTCATTTAATAGTGATTTCAGTGTGTGTGAGTCCAGGTGTGAAGGAACACTCCTTTAACAGTGATTTCAGTGTGTGTGAGTCCGGGTGTGAAGGAACACTCCTTTGCTGGTGATTTCAGTGTGAGTGTGTGAGCCCGGGTGTGAAGGAACACTCCTTTAATAGTGATTTCAGTGTGTGTGAGTCCGGTTTGGAAGGAACGCTCCTTTAATAGTGATTTCAGTGTGTGTGTGAGTCCGGGTGTGAAGGAACACTCCTTTAATAGTGATTTCAGTGTGTGTGTGAGTCCGGGTGTGAAGGAACACTCCTTTAATAGTGATTTCAGTGTGTGTGAGTCCGGTTTGGAAGGAACGCTCCTTTAATAGTGATTTCAGTGTGTGTGAGTCCGGGAGTGAAGGTCCACTCCTTTAATAGTGACTTCAGTGTGTGTGAGCCCGGGTGTGAAGGAACACTCCTTTAATATTGATTTCAGTGTGTGTGAGGCCGGGTGTGAAGGAACACTCCTTTAATAGTGATTTCAGTGCGTGTGAGCCCGGGTGTGAAGGAACACTCCTTTAATAGTGATTTATGTGTGTGTGTGTGTGAGTCCGGGTGTGAAGGAATACTCCTTTAATAGTGATTTCAGTGTGTGTGAGTCCGGGTGTGCAGGAACACTCCTTTAATAGTGATTTCAGTGTGTTTGTGAGTCTGGGTGTGAAGGAACACTCCTTTAATACTGATTTCAGTGTGTGTGTGAGTCTGGGTGTGAAGGAACACTCCTTTAATAGTGATTTCAGTGTGTGTGAGTCCGGTTTTGAAGGAACTCTCCTTTAATAGTGATTTCAGTGTGTGTGAGCCCGGCTGTGAAGGGACACTCCTTTAATAGTGATTTCAGTGTGTGTGAGTCTGCGTGTGAAGGAACACTCCTTTAATAGTGATTTATGTGTGTGTGTGTGTGAGTCCGGGTGTGAAGGAACACTCCTTTAATAGTGATTTATGTGTGTGTGTGTGTGTGAGTCCGGGTGTGAAGGAATACTCCTTTAATAGTGATTTCAGTGTGTGTGTGAGCCCGGGTGTGAAGGAACACTCCTTTAATAGTGATTTCAGTGTGTGTGAGTCTGGGTGTGAAGGAACACTCCTTTAATAGTGATTTATGTGTGTGTGTGTGTGAGTCCGGGTGTGAAGGAACACTCCTTTAATAGTGATTTATGTGTGTGTGTGTGTGTGAGTCCGGGTGTGAAGGAATACTCCTTTAATAGTGATTTATGTGTGTGTGTGTGTGAGTCCGGGTGTGAAGGAACACTCCTTTAATAGTGATTTCAGTGTGTGTGTGAGTCCGGGTGTGAAGGAACACTCCTTTAATAGTGATTTCAGTGTGTGTGAGTCCGAGTGAGAAGGAACACTACTTTAGTAGTGATTTCCGCGTGCATGAGTCCGGGTGTGAAGCAACACGCCTTTCATATTGATTTCATTGTGTGAGAGACCGGCTGTGAAGGAACACTCCTTCAGTAGTGATTTCAGTGTGTGTGTGAGCCCGGGTGTGAAGGAACACTCCTTTAATAGTGATTGCAGTGTGTTTGTGTGTGTGTGAGTCCGGGTGTGAAGGAACACTCCTTTAATAGTGATTTCAGAGTGTGTATGTGAGCACGTTTGTGAAGGAACACACCTTTAATAGTGATTTCAGTGTGTGTGTGAGTCCGGGTGTGAAGGAACACTCCTTAAAAGTGATTTCAGTGTGTGTGTGAGTCCGGGTGTGAAGGAACACTCCTTTAATAGTGAATTCAGTGTATGTGTGAGTCCGGGTGTGAAGGTACACTCCTTTAATAGTGATTTCAGTGTGTGTGAGTCTGGGTAAAAAGGAACACTCCTTTCTTTGTGATTTCAGTGTGTGAGTGACCGGGTGTGAAGGAACACTCCTTTAATAGTGATTTCAGTGTGTGTGTGAGTCCGGGTGTGAAGGAACACTCCTTTAATAGTGAATTCAGTGTATGTGTGAGTCCGGGTGTGAAGGTACACTCCTTTAATAGTGATTTCAGTGTGTGTGTGAGTCCGGGTGGGAAGGAACACTCCTTTAATAGTGATTTCAGTGTTTGTGTGAGTCCGGATGTGAAGGAACACTCCTTTAATAGTGATTTCAGTCTGTGTGTGAGTCCGGGTGTGAAGGAACACACCTTTAATAGTGATTTCAGTGTGAGTGTGAGTCCGGTTGTGAAGGAACACTTCTTTAATAGTGATTTCAGTGTGTGTGTGAGTCCGGGTGTGAAGGAACAATCCTTTCATAGTGATTTCAGTCTGTGTGTGAGTCTGAGTGTGAAGGTACACTCCTTTAATACTGATTTCTGTCTGTGTGTGAGTCCGGGTGTGAAGGAACACTCCTTTAATAGTGATTTCAGTGTGAATGAGCCCGGGTGTGAAGGAACACTCCTTTAATAGTGATTTCAGTGTGTGTGTGAGTGCGGGTGTGAAGGAACACTCCTTTAATAGTGATTTCAGTCTGTGTGTGAGTCTGAGTGTGAAGGTACACTCCTTTAATAGTGACTTCAGTGTGTGTGAGCCCGGGTATGAAGGAACACTCCTTTAATAGTGATTTCAATGTGTGTGTGAGTCTAAGTGTGAAGGAACACTCCTTTAATAGTGATTTCAGTGTGTGTGTGTGAGTCCGGGTGTGAAGGAACACTCCTTGAATAGTGATTTCAGTGTGTGTGTGAGTCCGGGTGTGAAGGAACACTCCTTTAATAGTGATTTCAGTATGTGTGTGTGTGAGCCCGGGTGTGAAGGAACACTCCTTTAATAGTGATTTCAATGTGTGTGTGAGTCTGAGTGTGAAGGAACACTCCTTTAATAGTGATTTCAGTGTGTGTGTGTGAGTCCGGGTGTGAAGGAACACTCCTTTAATAGTGATTTCAGTGTGTGTGTGAGTCCGGGTGTGAAGGAACACTCCTTTAATAGTGATTTCAGTGTGTGTGAGCCCGGGTGTGAAGGAACACTCCTTTAATAGTGATTTCATTGTGTGTGAGTCCAGGTGTGAAGGTACACTCCTTTAATAGTGACTTCAGTGTGTGAGAGCCCGGGTATGAATGAACACTCCTTTAATAGAGATTTCAGTGTGTGTGTGTGAGTCCGGGTGTGAAGGAACACTCTATTAATAGTGATTTCAGTGTATGTGTGTGTGCCCGGGTGTGAAGGAACACTCCTTTAATAGTAATTTCAGTGTGTGTGAGTCCAGGTGTGAAGGTACACTCCTTTAATAGTGATTTCAGTGTGTGTGTGAGTCTGAGTGTGAAGGAACACTCCTTTAATAGAGATTTCAGTGTGTGTGTGTGAGTCCGGGTGTGAAGGAACACTCCTTTAATAGTGATTTCAGTGTGTGTGTGAGTCCGGGTGTGAAGGAACACTCCTTTAATAGTGATTTCAGTGTATGTGAGCACGATTGTGAAGGGACAATCCTTTAATAGTGATTTCAGTGTGTGTGAGTCCAGGTGTGAAGGAACACTCCTTTAACAGTGATTTCAGTGTGTGTGAGTCCGGGTGTGAAGGAACACTCCTTTGCTGGTGATTTCAGTGTGAGTGTGTGAGCCCGGGTGTGAAGGAACACTCCTTTAATAGTGATTTCAGTGTGTGTGGGTCCGGTTTGGAAGGAACGCTCCTTTAATAGTGATTTCAGTGTGTGTGTGAGTCCGGGTGTGAAGGAACACTCCTTTAATAGTGATTTCAGTGTGTGTGAGTCCGGGTGTGCAGGAACACTCCTTTAATAGTGATTTCAGTGTGTGTGTGAGTCTGGGTGTGAAGGAACACTCCTTTAATAGTGATTTCAGTGTGTGTGTGAGCCCGGGTGTGAAGGAACACTCCTTTAATAGTGATTGCAGTGTGTTTGTGTGTGTGTGAGTCCGGGTGTGAAGGAACACTCCTTTAATAGTGATTTCAGAGTGTGTATGTGAGCACGGTTGTGAAGGAACACTCCTTTAATAGTGATTTCAGTGTGTGTGTGAGTCCGGGTGTGAAGGAACACTCCTTTAATAGTGATTTCAGTGTGTGTGTGAGCCCGGGTGTGAAGGAACACTCCTTTCTTAGTGATTTCAGTGTGTGAGAGACCGGGTGTGAAGGAACACTCCTTTAATAGTGATTTCAGTGTGTGTGAGTCCATGTGTGAAGGAACACTCCTTTAATAGTGATTTCAGTGTGTGTGTGAGTCCGGGTGTGAAGGTACACTCCTTTAATAACGATTTCAGTGTGTGTGTGAGTCCGGGTGGGAAGGAACACTCCTTTAATAGCGATTTCAGTGTGTGTGTGAGTCCGGGTGTGAAGGAACACTCCTTTAATAGTGATTTCAGTGTGTGTGTGAGTCCGGGTGTGAAGGAACACACCTTTAATAGTGATTTCAGTATGAGTGTGAGTCCGGGTGTGAAGGAACACCCCTTTAATAGTGATTTCAGTATGTGTGTGATTCCGGGTGTGAAGGAACACTCCTTTCATAGTGATTTCAGTCTGTGTGTGAGTCTGAGTGTGAAGGTACACTCCTTTAAATAGTGATTTCTGTCTGTGTGTGAGTCCGGGTGTCAAGGTACACTCCTTTAATAGTGATTTCAGTGTGAGTGTGTGAGTCCGGGTGTGAAGGAACACTCCTTTAATAGTGATTTCAGTGTGTGTGAGACCGGGTGTGAAGGAACACTCCTTTAATAGTGATTTCAGTGTGTGTGTGAGTCCGGGTGTGAAGGAACACACCTTTAATAGTGATTTCAGTTTGTGTGTGAGTGCGGGTGTGAAGGAACACTCCTTTTTAAGTGATTTCAGTCTGTGTGTGAGTCTGAGTGTGAAGGTACACTCCTTTAATAGTGACTTCAGTGTGTGTGAGCCCGGGTATGAAGGAACACTCCTTTAATAGTGATTGCAATGTGTGTGTGAGTCTAAGTTTGAAGGAAATCTCCTTTAATAGTGATTTCAGTGTGTGTGTGTGAGTCCGGGTGTGAAGGAACACTCCTTGAATAGTGATTTCAGTGTGTGTGTGAGTCCGGGTGTGAAGGAACACCCCTTTAATAGTGATTTCAATGTGTGTGTGAGTCTGAGTGTGTAGGAACACTCCTTTAATAGTGATTTCAGTCTGTGTGTGTGAGTCCGGGTGTGAAGGAACACTCCTTGAATAGTGATTTCAGTGTTTGTGTGAGTCCGGATGTGAAGGAACACTCCTTTAATAGTGATTTCAGTCTGTGTGTGAGTCCGGGTGTGAAGGAACACACCTTTAATAGTGATTTCAGTGTGAGTGTGAGTCCGGTTGTGAAGGAACACTTCTTTAATAGTGATTTCAGTGTGTGTGTGAGTCCGGGTGTGAAGGAACAATCCTTTCATAGTGATTTCAGTCTGTGTGTGAGTCTGAGTGTGAAGGTACACTCCTTTAATAGTGATTTCTGTCTGTGTGTGAGTCCGGGTGTGAAGGAACACTCCTTTAATAGTGATTTCAGTGTGAATGAGCCCGGGTGTGAAGGAACACTCCTTTAATAGTGATTTCAGTGTGTGTGTGAGTGCGGGTGTGAAGGAACACTCCTTTAATAGTGATTTCAGTCTGTGTGTGAGTCTGAGTGTGAAGGTACACTCCTTTAATAGTGACTTCAGTGTGTGTGAGCCCGGGTATGAAGGAACACTCCTTTAATAGTGATTTCAATGTGTGTGTGAGTCTAAGTGTGAAGGAACACTCCTTTAATAGTGATTTCAGTGTGTGTGTGTGAGTCCGGGTGTGAAGGAACACTCCTTGAATAGTGATTTCAGTGTGTGTGTGAGTCCGGGTGTGAAGGAACACTCCTTTAATAGTGATTTCAGTATGTGTGTGTGTGAGCCCGGGTGTGAAGGAACACTCCTTTAATAGTGATTTCAATGTGTGTGTGAGTCTGAGTGTGAAGGAACACTCCTTTAATAGTGATTTCAGTGTGTGTGTGTGAGTCCGGGTGTGAAGGAACACTCCTTTAATAGTGATTTCAGTGTGTGTGTGAGTCCGGGTGTGAAGGAACACTCCTTTAATAGTGATTTCAGTGTGTGTGAGCCCGGGTGTGAAGGAACACTCCTTTAATAGTGATTTCATTGTGTGTGAGTCCAGGTGTGAAGGTACACTCCTTTAATAGTGACTTCAGTGTGTGAGAGCCCGGGTATGAATGAACACTCCTTTAATAGAGATTTCAGTGTGTGTGTGTGAGTCCGGGTGTGAAGGAACACTCTATTAATAGTGATTTCAGTGTATGTGTGTGTGCCCGGGTGTGAAGGAACACTCCTTTAATAGTAATTTCAGTGTGTGTGAGTCCAGGTGTGAAGGTACACTCCTTTAATAGTGATTTCAGTGTGTGTGTGAGTCTGAGTGTGAAGGAACACTCCTTTAATAGAGATTTCAGTGTGTGTGTGTGAGTCCGGGTGTGAAGGAACACTCCTTTAATAGTGATTTCAGTGTGTGTGTGAGTCCGGGTGTGAAGGAACACTCCTTTAATAGTGATTTCAGTGTATGTGAGCACGATTGTGAAGGGACAATCCTTTAATAGTGATTTCAGTGTGTGTGAGTCCAGGTGTGAAGGAACACTCCTTTAACAGTGATTTCAGTGTGTGTGAGTCCGGGTGTGAAGGAACACTCCTTTGCTGGTGATTTCAGTGTGAGTGTGTGAGCCCGGGTGTGAAGGAACACTCCTTTAATAGTGATTTCAGTGTGTGTGGGTCCGGTTTGGAAGGAACGCTCCTTTAATAGTGATTTCAGTGTGTGTGTGAGTCCGGGTGTGAAGGAACACTCCTTTAATAGTGATTTCAGTGTGTGTGAGTCCGGGTGTGCAGGAACACTCCTTTAATAGTGATTTCAGTGTGTGTGTGAGTCTGGGTGTGAAGGAACACTCCTTTAATAGTGATTTCAGTGTGTGTGTGAGCCCGGGTGTGAAGGAACACTCCTTTAATAGTGATTGCAGTGTGTTTGTGTGTGTGTGAGTCCGGGTGTGAAGGAACACTCCTTTAATAGTGATTTCAGAGTGTGTATGTGAGCACGGTTGTGAAGGAACACTCCTTTAATAGTGATTTCAGTGTGTGTGTGAGTCCGGGTGTGAAGGAACACTCCTTTAATAGTGATTTCAGTGTGTGTGTGAGCCCGGGTGTGAAGGAACACTCCTTTCTTAGTGATTTCAGTGTGTGAGAGACCGGGTGTGAAGGAACACTCCTTTAATAGTGATTTCAGTGTGTGTGAGTCCATGTGTGAAGGAACACTCCTTTAATAGTGATTTCAGTGTGTGTGTGAGTCCGGGTGTGAAGGTACACTCCTTTAATAACGATTTCAGTGTGTGTGTGAGTCCGGGTGGGAAGGAACACTCCTTTAATAGCGATTTCAGTGTGTGTGTGAGTCCGGGTGTGAAGGAACACTCCTTTAATAGTGATTTCAGTGTGTGTGTGAGTCCGGGTGTGAAGGAACACACCTTTAATAGTGATTTCAGTATGAGTGTGAGTCCGGGTGTGAAGGAACACCCCTTTAATAGTGATTTCAGTATGTGTGTTATTCCGGGTGTGAAGGAACACTCCTTTCATAGTGATTTCAGTCTGTGTGTGAGTCTGAGTGTGAAGGTACACTCCTTTAAATAGTGATTTCTGTCTGTGTGTGAGTCCGGGTGTCAAGGTACACTCCTTTAATAGTGATTTCAGTGTGAGTGTGTGAGTCCGGGTGTGAAGGAACACTCCTTTAATAGTGATTTCAGTGTGTGTGAGACCGGGTGTGAAGGAACACTCCTTTAATAGTGATTTCAGTGTGTGTGTGAGTCCGGGTGTGAAGGAACACACCTTTAATAGTGATTTCAGTTTGTGTGTGAGTGCGGGTGTGAAGGAACACTCCTTTTTAAGTGATTTCAGTCTGTGTGTGAGTCTGAGTGTGAAGGTACACTCCTTTAATAGTGACTTCAGTGTGTGTGAGCCCGGGTATGAAGGAACACTCCTTTAATAGTGATTGCAATGTGTGTGTGAGTCTAAGTTTGAAGGAAATCTCCTTTAATAGTGATTTCAGTGTGTGTGTGTGAGTCCGGGTGTGAAGGAACACTCCTTGAATAGTGATTTCAGTGTGTGTGTGAGTCCGGGTGTGAAGGAACACCCCTTTAATAGTGATTTCAATGTGTGTGTGAGTCTGAGTGTGTAGGAACACTCCTTTAATAGTGATTTCAGTCTGTGTGTGTGAGTCCGGGTGTGAAGGAACACTCCTTGAATAGTGATTTCAGTGTGTGTGTGAGTCCGGGTGTGAAGGAACACTCCTTTAATAGTGATTTCAGTGTGTGTGAGCCCGGGTGTGAAGGAACACTCCTTTAATAGTGATTTCAGTGTGTGTGAGTCCAGGTGTGAAGGTACACTCCTTTAATAGTGACTTCAGTGTGTGAGAGCCCGGGTATGAAGGAACACTCCTTTAATAGAGATTTCAGTGTGTGTGTGTGAGTCCGGGTGTGAAGGAACACTCCCTTAATAGTGATTTCAGTGTATGTGTGTGTGCCCGGGTGTGAAGGAACACTCCTTTAATAGTGATTTCAGTGTGTGTGAGTCCAGGTGTGAAGGTACACTCCTTTAATAGTGATTTCAGTGTGTGTGTGAGTCTGAGTGTGAAGGAACACTCCTTTAATAGAGATTTCAGTGTGTGTGTGTGAGTCCGGGTGTGAAGGGACACTCCTTTAATAGTGATTTCAGTGTGTGTGTGTCTGGGTGTGAAGGAACACTTCTTTTATAGTGATTTCAGTGTGTGTGAACCCGAGTGTGAAGGAACACTCCTTTAATAGTGATTTCAGTGTGTGTGTGAGCCCGGGTGTGAAGGAAATCTCCTTTAATAGTGATTTCAGTGTGTGTGAGTCCGGGTGTGAAGGAACACTCCTTTAATAGTGATTTCAGTGTGTGTGAGTCTGGGTGTGAAGGAACACTCCTTTAATAGTTATTTCAGTGTGTGTGAGTCCGGGTGTGAAGGAACACTCCTTTAATAGTGATTTCAGTGTGTGTGTGAGTCGGGGTGTGAAGGAACACTCCTTTAATAGTGATTTCAGTGTGTGTGAGACCGGGTGTGAAGGAACACTCCTTTCATAGTCATTTCAGTGTGTGTGTGAGTCCGGGTATGAAGGAACACTCCTTTAATAGTGATTTCAGTGTGTGTGTGAGTCCGGGTGTGAAGGAACACTCCTTTAATAGTGAGTTCAGTGTGTGTGTGAGCCCGGGTGTGAAGGAACACTCCTTTAATAGTGATTTCAGTGTGTGTGTGAGTCCGGGTGTGAAGGAACACTCCTTTAATAGTGATTTCAGTGTGTGTGAGTCCGGGTGTGAAGGAACTCTCCTTTCATAGTGATTTCAGTGTGTGTGAGTCTAGGAGTGAATGAACACTCCTTTAATAGTGATTTCAGTGTGTGTGTGAGTCCGGGTGTGAAGTAACACTCCTTTAATAGTGATTTCAGTGTGTGTGAGTCCGGGTGTGAAGGAACACTCCTTTAATAGTGATTTCAGTTTGTATGAGACCGGGTGTGAAGGAACACTCCTTTAATAGTGATTTCAGTTTGTGTGAGACCGGGTGTGAAGGAACACTCCTTTAATAGTGATTTCAGTTTGTGTGAGACCGGGTGTGAAGGAACACTCCTTTAGCAGTGATTTCAGTGTGTGTGTACCCGGGTGTGAAGGAACACTCCTTTAATAGTGATTTCAGTGTGTGTGTGAGTCCGTTTGTGAAGGAACACTCCTTTAATAGTGATTTCAGTGTGTGTGAGCGCGGGAGTGAAGGAACACTCCTTTAATAGTGATTTCAGTGTGTGTGAATCTAGGAGTGAAGGAACACTCCTTTAATAGTGATTTCAGTGTGTGTGAGCGCGGGAGTGAAGGAACACTCCGTTAATAGTGATTTCAGTGTGTGTGAGTCTGGGTGTGAAGGATCACTCCTTTAATAGTGATTTCAATGTGTGTGAGTCCGGGTGTGAAGGAACACTCCTTTAATAGTGATTTCAGTGTGTGTGTTTCCGGGTGTGAAGGAACACTCCTTTAATAGTGATTTCAGTGTGTGTGAGACTGGGTGTGAAGGAACACTTCTTTAATAGTGATTTCAGTGTGTGTGAGTCTAGGAGTGAAGGAACACTCCTTTAATAGTGATTTCAGTGTGTGTCTGAGTCCGGGTGTGAAGGAACACTCCTTTAATAGTGATTTCAGTGTGTGTGAGCCGAGGTGTGAAGGAACACTCCTTTAATAGTGATTTCAGTGTGTGTGTGTCTGGGTGTGAAGGAACACTTCATTAATAGTGATTTCAGTGTGTGTGAACCCGAGTGTGAAGGAACGCTCCTTTTATAGTGTTTTCAGTGTGTGTGTGAGTCCGGGTGTGAAGGAACACTCCTTTTATAGTGATTTCAGTGTGTGTGAGTCCGGGTGTGAAGGAACACTCCTTTAATAGTTATTTCAGTGTGTGTGAGTCCGGGTGTGAAGGAACACTCCTTTAATAGTGATTTCAGTGTGTGTGTGAGTCCGGGAGTGAAGGAACACTCCTTTAATAGTGATTTCAGTGTGTGTGAGACCGGGTGTGAAGGAACACTCCTTTAGCAGTGATTTCAGTTTGTGTGTACCCGGGTGTGAAGGAACACTCCTTTAATAGTTATTTCAGTGTGTGTGTGAGTCCGTTTGTGAAGGAACACTCCTTTAATAGTGATTTCAGTGTGTGTGAGCGCGGGAGTGAAGGAACACTCCTTTAATAGTGATTTCAGTGTGTGTGAGCGCGGGAGTGAAGGAACTCTCCTTTAATAGTGATTTCAGTGTGTGTGTGAGCCCGGGTGTGAAGGATCACTCCTTTAATAGTGATTTCAGTGTGTGTGTGAGTCCGGGTGTGAAGGAACACTCCTTTAATAGTGATTTCAGTGTGTGTGTGTCCGGGTGTGAAGGAACACTCCTTTAATAGTGATTTCAGTGTGTGTGAGTCTGGGTGTGAAGGAACACTTCTTTTATAGTGATTTCAGTGTGTGTGAGTCTAGGAGTGAAGGAACACTCCTTTAATAGTGATTTCAGTGTGTGTGAGTCTGGGTGTGAAGGAACACTCTTTTAATAGTGATTTCAGTGTGTGTGAGTCTAGGAGTGAAGGAACACTCCTTTAATAGTGATTTCAGTGTGTGTGTGAGTCCGGGTGTGAAGGAACACTCCTTTAATAGTGATTTCTGTGTGTGTGAGACCGGGTGTGAAGGAACACTCCTTTCATAGTCATTTCAGTGTCTGTGTGAGTCCGGGTGTGAAGGAATACTCCTTTAATAGTGATTTCAGTGTGTGTGAGTCCGGGTGTGAAGGAACTCTCCTTTCATAGTGATTTCAGTGTGTGTGAGTCTAGGAGTGAAGGAATACTCCTTTAATAGTGATTTCAGTTTGTATGAGACCGGGTGTGAAGGAACACTCCTTTAGCTGTGATTTCAGTGTGTGTGAGCCCGGGTGTGAAGGAACTCTCCTTTAATAGTGATTTCAGTTTGTATGAGACCGGGTGTGAAGGAACACTCCTTTAGCTGTGATTTCAGTGTGTGTGAGCCCGGGTGTGAAGGAACACTCCTTTAATAGTGATTTCAGTGTGTGTGTGAGTCCGTTTGTGAAGGAACACTCCTTTAATAGTGATTTCAGTGTGTGTGAGCGCGGGAGTGAAGGAACACTCCTTTAATAGTGATTTCAGTGTGTGTGAGTCTAGGAGTGAAGGAACACTCCTTTAATAGTGATTTCAGTGCGTGTGTGAGTCCGGGTGTGAAGGAACACTCCTTTAATAGTGATTTCAGTGTGTGTGTGAGTCCGGGTGTGAAGGAACACTCCTTTAATAGTGATTTCATTGTGTGTGAGTCCGTGTGTGAAAGAACACTCCTTTTATACTTATGTCAGTGTGTGTGTGAGTCCGGGTGTGAAGGAACACTCCTTAAATACTGATTTCAGTGTGTGTGTGAGTCCGGGAGTGAAGGAACACTCCTTAAATAGTGATTTCAGTGTGTGTGTGAGTCCGGGAGTGAAGGAACTCTCCTTAAATAGTGATTTCAGTTTTCTGTGTGAGTCCGGGAGTGAAGGAACACTCCTTTAATAGTGATTTCAGTGTGTGTGAATCTAGGAGTGAAGGAACACTCCTTTAATAGTGATTTCAGTGTGTGTGAGCGCGGGAGTGAAGGAACACTCCTTTAATAGTGATTTCAGTGTGTGTGAGTCCGGGAGTGAAGGAACACTCCTTTAATAGTGATTTCAGTGTGTGTGAATCTAGGAGTGAAGGAACACTCCTTTAATAGTGATTTCAGTGTGTGTGAGCGCGGGAGTGAAGGAACACTCCTTTAATAGTGATTTCAGTGTGTGTGAATCTAGGAGTGAAGGAACACTCCTTTAATAGTGATTTCAGTGTGTGTGAGCGCGGGAGTGAAGGAACACTCCTTTAATAGTGATTTCAGTGTGTGTGAGTCTGGGTGTGAAGGATCACTCCTTTAATAGTGATTTCAATGTGTGTGAGTCCGGGTGTGAAGGAACACTCCTTTAATAGTGATTTCAGTGTGTGTGTGTCCGGGTGTGAAGGAACACTCCTTTAATAGTGATTTCAGTGTGTGTGAGTCTGGGTGTGAAGGAACACTTCTTTAATAGTGATTTCAGTGTGTGTGAGTCTAGGAGTGAAGGAACACTCCTTTAATAGTGATTTCAGTGTGTGTGAGTCTGGGTGTGAAGGAACACTCTTTTAATAGTGATTTCTGTGTGTGTGAGTCTAGGAGTGAAGGAATACTCCTTTAATAGTGATTTCAGTGTGTGTGAGTCTGGGTGTGAAGGAACACTCTTTTAATAGTGATTTCAGTGTGTGTGAGACCGGGTGTGAAGGAACTCTCCTTTCATAGTGATTTCAGTGTCTGTGTGAGTCCGGGTGTGAAGGAACACTCCTTTAATAGTGATTTCAGTGTGTGTGAGTCCGGGTGTGAAGGAACTCTCCTTTCATAGTGATTTCAGTGTGTGTGAGTCTAGGAGTGAAGGAATACTCCTTTAATAGTGATTTCCGTTTGTATGAGACCGGGTGTGAAGGAACACTCCTTTAGCTGTGATTTCAGTGTGTGTGTACCCGGGTGTGAAAGTACACTCCTTTAATAGTGATTTCAGTGTGTGTGTGAGTCCGTTTGTGAAGGAACACTCCTTTAATAGTGATTTCAGTGTGTGTGAGCACGGGAGTGAAGGAACACTCCTTTAATAGTGATTTCAGTGTGTGTGAGTCTAGGAGTGAAGGAACACTCCTTTAATAGTGATTTCAGTGTGTGTGTGTCCGGGTGTGAAGGAACACTCCTTTAATAGTGATTTCAGTGTGTGTGAGTCTGATAGTGAAGGAACACTCCTTTAATAGTGATTTCAGTGCGTGTGTGAGTCCGGGTGTGAAGGAACACTCCTTTAATAGTGATTTCAGTGTGTGTGTGAGTCCGGGTGTGAAGGAACACTCCTTTAATAGTGATTTCAGTGTGTGTGAGTCCGTGTGTGAAAGAACACTCCTTTTATACTTATGTCAGGGTGTGTGTGAGTCCGGGTGTGAAGGAACACTCCTTAAATACTGATTTCAGTGTGTGTGTGAGTCCGGGAGTGAAGGAACACTCCTTAAATAGTGATTTCAGTGTGTGTGTGAGTCCGGGAGTGAAGGAACACTCCTTTAATAGTGATTTCAGTGTGTGTGAGTCCGGGAGTGAAGGAACTCTCCTTAAATAGTGATTTCAGTGTGTGTGTGAGTCCGGGAGTGAAGGAACTCTCCTTAAATAGTGATTTCAGTTTTCTGTGTGAGTCCGGGAGTGAAGGAACACTCCTGAAATAGTGATTTCAGTGTGTGTGAGACCGGGTCTGAAGGAACACTCCTTTAGTAGTGATTTCAGTGTGTGTGTGAGCCCGGGTGTGAAGGAACACTCCTTTAATAGTGATTTCAGTGTGTGTGAGTCCGGGTCTGAAGGAACACTCCTTTAGTAGTGATTTCAGTGTGTGTGTGAGCCCGGGTGTGAAGGAACACTCCTTTAATAGTGATTTCAGTGTGTGTCTGTGAGTCCGGGTGTGAAGGAACATTCCTTTAATAGTGATTTCAGTGTGTGAGTCCGGGTGTGAAGGAACACTCCTTTAATAGTGATTTCAGTGTGTGTGTGAGTCCGGGTGTGAAGGAACACTCCTTTAATAGTGATTTCAGTGTGTGTGAGACCGGGTGTGAAGGAACACTCCTTTAATAGTGATTTCAGTGTGTGTGAGACCGGGTGTGAAGGAACACTCCTTTAATAGTGATTTCAGTGTGTGTGAGACCGGGTGTGAAGGAACACTCCTTTAATAGTGATTTCAGTGTGTGTGAGCCCGGGTGTGAAGGAACACTCCTTTAATAGTGATTTCAGTGTGTGTGTGAGTCCGTTTGTGAAGGAACACTCCTTTAATAGTGATTTCAGTGTGTGTGAGCGCGGGAGTGAAGGAACACTCCTTTAATAGTGATTTCAGTGTGTGTGAGTCTAGGAGTGAAGGAACACTCCTTTAATAGTGATTTCAGTGCGTGTGTGAGTCCGGGTGTGAAGGAACACTCCTTTAATAGTGATTTCAGTGTGTGTGTGAGTCCGGGTGTGAAGGAACACTCCTTTAATAGTGATTTCATTGTGTGTGAGTCCGTGTGTGAAAGAACACTCCTTTTATACTTATGTCAGTGTGTGTGTGAGTCCGGGTGTGAAGGAACACTCCTTAAATACTGATTTCAGTGTGTGTGTGAGTCCGGGAGTGAAGGAACACTCCTTAAATAGTGATTTCAGTGTGTGTGTGAGTCCGGGAGTGAAGGAACTCTCCTTAAATAGTGATTTCAGTTTTCTGTGTGAGTCCGGGAGTGAAGGAACACTCCTTTAATAGTGATTTCAGTGTGTGTGAATCTAGGAGTGAAGGAACACTCCTTTAATAGTGATTTCAGTGTGTGTGAGCGCGGGAGTGAAGGAACACTCCTTTAATAGTGATTTCAGTGTGTGTGAGTCCGGGAGTGAAGGAACACTCCTTTAATAGTGATTTCAGTGTGTGTGAATCTAGGAGTGAAGGAACACTCCTTTAATAGTGATTTCAGTGTGTGTGAGCGCGGGAGTGAAGGAACACTCCTTTAATAGTGATTTCAGTGTGTGTGAATCTAGGAGTGAAGGAACACTCCTTTAATAGTGATTTCAGTGTGTGTGAGCGCGGGAGTGAAGGAACACTCCTTTAATAGTGATTTCAGTGTGTGTGAGTCTGGGTGTGAAGGATCACTCCTTTAATAGTGATTTCAATGTGTGTGAGTCCGGGTGTGAAGGAACACTCCTTTAATAGTGATTTCAGTGTGTGTGTGTCCGGGTGTGAAGGAACACTCCTTTAATAGTGATTTCAGTGTGTGTGAGTCTGGGTGTGAAGGAACACTTCTTTAATAGTGATTTCAGTGTGTGTGAGTCTAGGAGTGAAGGAACACTCCTTTAATAGTGATTTCAGTGTGTGTGAGTCTGGGTGTGAAGGAACACTCTTTTAATAGTGATTTCTGTGTGTGTGAGTCTAGGAGTGAAGGAACACTCCTTTAATAGTGATTTCAGTGTGTGTGAGTCTGGGTGTGAAGGAACACTCTTTTAATAGTGATTTCAGTGTGTGTGAGACCGGGTGTGAAGGAACTCTCCTTTCATAGTGATTTCAGTGTCTGTGTGAGTCCGGGTGTGAAGGAACACTCCTTTAATAGTGATTTCAGTGTGTGTGAGTCCGGGTGTGAAGGAACTCTCCTTTCATAGTGATTTCAGTGTGTGTGAGTCTAGGAGTGAAGGAATACTCCTTTAATAGTGATTTCCGTTTGTATGAGACCGGGTGTGAAGGAACACTCCTTTAGCTGTGATTTCAGTGTGTGTGTACCCGGGTGTGAAAGTACACTCCTTTAATAGTGATTTCAGTGTGTGTGTGAGTCCGTTTGTGAAGGAACACTCCTTTAATAGTGATTTCAGTGTGTGTGAGCATGGGAGTGAAGGAACACTCCTTTAATAGTGATTTCAGTGTGTGTGAGTCTAGGAGTGAAGGAACACTCCTTTAATAGTGATTTCAGTGTGTGTGAGTCTGATAGTGAAGGAACACTCCTTTAATAGTGATTTCAGTGCGTGTGTGAGTCCGGGTGTGAAGGAACACTCCTTTAATAGTGATTTCAGTGTGTGTGTGAGTCCGGGTGTGAAGGAACACTCCTTTAATAGTGATTTCAGTGTGTGTGAGTCCGTGTGTGAAAGAACACTCCTTTTATACTTATGTCAGTGTGTGTGTGAGTCCGGGTGTGAAGGAACACTCCTTAAATACTGATTTCAGTGTGTGTGTGAGTCCGGGAGTGAAGGAACACTCCTTAAATAGTGATTTCAGTGTGTGTGTGAGTCCGGGAGTGAAGGAACACTCCTTTAATAGTGATTTCAGTGTGTGTGAGTCCGGGAGTGAAGGAACTCTCCTTAAATAGTGATTTCAGTGTGTGTGTGAGTCCGGGAGTGAAGGAACTCTCCTTAAATAGTGATTTCAGTTTTCTGTGTGAGTCCGGGAGTGAAGGAACACTCCTGAAATAGTGATTTCAGTGTGTGTGAGACCGGGTCTGAAGGAACACTCCTTTAGTAGTGATTTCAGTGTGTGTGTGAGCCCGGGTGTGAAGGAACACTCCTTTAATAGTGATTTCAGTGTGTGTGAGTCCGGGTCTGAAGGAACACTCCTTTAGTAGTGATTTCAGTGTGTGTGTGAGCCCGGGTGTGAAGGAACACTCCTTTAATAGTGATTTCAGTGTGTGTCTGTGAGTCCGGGTGTGAAGGAACATTCCTTTAATAGTGATTTCAGTGTGTGAGTCCGGGTGTGAAGGAACACTCCTTTAATAGTGATTTCAGTGTGTGTGTGAGTCCGGGTGTGAAGGAACACTCCTTTAATAGTGATTTCAGTGTGTGTGAGACCGGGTGTGAAGGAACACTCCTTTAATAGTGATTTCAGTGTGTGTGAGACCGGGTGTGAAGGAACACTCCTTTAATAGTGATTTCAGTGTGTGTGAGACCGGGTGTGAAGGAACACTCCTTTAATAGTGATTTCAGTGTGTGTGAGACCGGGTGTGAAGGAACACTCCTTTAATAGTGATTTCAGTGTGTGTGTGTGTGCCCGGGAGTGAAGGAACTCTCCTTTAATAGTGATTTCAGTATGTGTGTCTGAGCCCGGGAGTGAAGGAACTCTCCTTTAATAGTGACTTCAGTGTGTGTGTGTGAGCCCATGGTGAAGGATCTCTGTTTTTTGGAGCCTGAATTGTCTGCCTCTCTCGTTGGATCTCCAGTTTCCTGCCAATTCAGGAATGTTCGGAGCCATCTCTCTTCCCTGGTGAAGGCTGATGCTTGGCCATGCTCTCCCTGTTGAAACCTGCTGATTAAATTGTGGTGCCATTAGCGAGCTTTTCCACTCAATGTCCAATTATATTTGTTGGATTAGGGGAGACATCACTTCATCATCTGAGCTGACCCTGCACTCTGTTTCACTGGTTAATGAGTGCTCCAACCCACAGCCCACTCTGTAAAACCACTTCAGTGCAAACACAATCTCATTTCCAACACTATCAGCAGTAATGCATTCCACTCCCCAATGAAATCCTCCACAGGCACTCTGTATCTTCAACTTATCTTTATGTTAACTGTTTGCGGGCTGGAGCAAGGAGAGCGGGGGAAAATCAGCCAGGGTTCCTGCTCCTGAACACTGTCCAGTGATCCCTGGGTTAGAGAGAGAGAGAGGGGAAATCAGCCAGGGTTCCTGCTCCTGATCACTGTCCAGTGAACCCTGGGTTAGAGAGAAAGAGAGAGAGGGGAAATCAGCCAGGCTTCCTGCTCCTGATCACTGTCCAGTGATCCCAGGTTAGAGAGAGAGAGAGAGGGGAAATCAGCCAGGGTTCCTGCTCCTGATCACTGTCCAGTGATCCCTGGGTTAGAGAGAGAGAGGGGAAATCACCCAGGGTTCCTGCTCCTGATCACTGTCCAGTGATCCCTGGGTTAGAGAGAGAGAGAGAGAGAGGGGAAATCAGCCAGGGTTCCTGCTCCTGATCACTGTCCAGTGATCCCAGGTTAGAGAGAGAGAGAGGGGAAATCACCCAGGGTTCCTGCTCCTGATCACTGTCCAGTGATCCCTGGGTTAGAGAGAGAGGGGAAATCAGCCAGGGTTCCTGCTCCTCATCACTGTCCAGTGATCCCTGGGTTAGAGAGAGAGAGGGGAAATCAGCCAGGGTTCCTGCTCCTGATCACTGTCCAGTGATCCCTGGGTTAGAGAGAGAGAGAGAGGGGAAATCAGCCAGGGTTCCTGCTCCTGATCACTGTCCAGTGATGCCAGGTTAGAGAGAGAGAGAGAGGGGAAATCAGCCAGGGTTCCTGCTCCTGATCACTCTCCAGTGATCCCTGGGTTAGAGAGAGTGAGAGAGGAAATCAGCCAGGGTTCCTGCTCCTGATCACTGTCCAGTGATCCCTGGGTTAGAGAGAGAGAGAGGGAAATCAGCCAGGGTTCCTGCTCCTGATCACTGTCCAGTGATCCCTGGGTTAGAGACAGAGAGAGAGGGGAAATCAGCCAGGGTTCCTGTTCCTGATCAGTGTCCAGTGACCCCTGGGTTAGAGAGAGAGAGGGGAAATCAGCCAGGGTTCCTGCTCCTGATCACTGTCCAGTGATCACTGGGTTAGAGAGAGAGAGAGGGGAAATCAGCCAGGGTTCCTGTTCCTGATCACTGTCCAGTGACCCCTGGGTTAGAGAGAGAGAGAGAGGGGAAATCAGCCAGGGTTCCTGCTCCTGATCACTGTCCAGTGATCCCCTGGGTTAGACAGAGAGAGAGAGGGGAAATCAGCCAGGGTTCCTGCTCCTGATCACTGTCCAGTGATCCCAGGGTTAGAGAGAGAGAGAGAGAGGAAATCAGCCAGGGTTCCTGCTCCTGATCACTGTCCAGTGATCCCTGGGTTAGAGAGAGAGAGAGAGGGGAAATCAGCCAGGGATTCTGCTCCTGATCACTGTCCAGTGATCCCTGGGTTAGAGAGAGAGAGGGGAAATCAGCCAAGGTTCCTGCTCCTGATCACTGTCCAGTGATCCCTGGGTCAGAGAGAGTGAGAGAGGAAATCAGCCAGGGTTCCTGCTCCTGATCCCTGTCCAGTGATCCCTGGGTTAGAGAGACAGAGAGACGAGAAATCAGCCAGGGTTCCTGCTCCTGATCACTGTCCAGTGATCCCTGGGTTAGAGAGAGAGGGGAAATCAGCCAGGGTTCCTGCTCCTGATCACTGTCCAGTGATCCATGAGTTAGAGAGTGAGAGAGGAAATCAGCCAGGGTTCCTGCTCCTGATCCCTGTCCAGTGATCCCTGGGTTAGAGAGAGAGAGACGGGATATCAGCCAGGGTTCCTGCTCCTGATCACTGTCCAGTGATCCCTGGGTTAGAGAGAGAGAGACGGGATATCAGCCAGGGTTCCTGCTCCTGATCACTGTCCAGTGATCCCTGGGTTAGAGAGAGAGAGAGACGGGAAATCAGCCAGGGTTCCTGCTCCTGATCACTGTCCAGTGATCCCTGGGTTAGACAGAGAGAGAGAGGGGAAATCAGCCAGGGTTCCTGCTCCTGATCACTGTCCAGTGATCCCTGGGTTAGAGAGAGAGGGGAAATCAGCCAGGGTTCCTGCTCCTGATCACTGTCCAGTGATCCCTGGGTTAGAGAGAGAGAGAGGGGAAATCAGGCAGGGTTCCTGCTCCTGATCACTGTGCAGTGATCCCTGGGTTAGAGAGAGAGAGAGGGGAAATCAGCCAGGGTTCCTGCTCCTGATCACTGTGCAGTGATCCCTGGGTTAGAGAGAGAGAGAGAGGGGAAATCAGCCAGGGTTCCTGCTCCTGATCACTGTCCAGTGATCCCTGGGTTAGAGAGAGAGAGGGGAAATCCGCCAGGGTTCCTGCTTCTGATCACTGTCCAGTGACCCCTGGGTTAGAGAGAGAGAGAGAGGGGAAATCAGCCAAATTTCCTGCTCCTGATCCCTGTCCAGTGATCCCTGGGTTAGAGAGAGAGAGAGAGAGAGAGGGGAAATCAGCCAGGGTTCCTGCTCCTGATCACTGTCCAGTGATCCCTGGTTTAGAGAGAGAGAGAGGGCAAATCAGCCAGAGTTCCTGCTCCTGATCACTGTCCAGTGATCCCTGGGTTAGAGAGAGGGGGGAAATCAGCCAGGGTTCCTGCTTCTGATCACTGTCCAGTGATCCCTGGGTTAGAGAGAGAGAGAGAGGGGAAATCACCCAGGGTTCCTGCTCCTGATCACTGTCCAGTGATCCCTGGGTTAGAGAGATGGGGGAAATCAGCCAGGGTTCCTGCTCCTGATCACTGTCCAGTGATCCCTGGGTTAGAGAGAGGGGGGAAATCAGCCAGGGTTCCTGCTCCTGATCACTGTCCAGTGATCCCTGGGTTAGAGAGAGAGAGAGGGGAAATCAGTCAGGGTTCCTGCTCCTGATCCCTGTCCAGTGACCCCTGGGTTAGAGAGAGAGAGCGAGGGGAAATCAGCCAAGGTTCCTGCTCCTGATCACTGTCCAGTGATCCCTGGGTTAGCGAGAGAGAGAGAGGGGAAATCAGGCAGGGTTCCTGCTCCTGATCACTGTCCAGTGATCCCAGGGTTAGAAAGAGAGAGAGGAAATCAGCCAGGGTTCCTGCTCCTGTTCACTGTCCAGTGATCCCTGGGTTAGACAGAGAGAGAGGGCAAATCAGCCAGGGTTCCTGCTCCTGATCACTGTCCAGTGATCCCTGAGTTAGAGAGAGAGAGAGAGATGGGAAATCAGCCAGGGTTCCTGCTCCTGATCACTGTCCAGTGATCCCTGAGTTGGAGAGAGACGGGAAATCAGCCAGAGTTCCTGCTCCTGATCACTGTCCAGTGATCCCTGGGTTAGAGAGAGAGAGAGGCGAAATCAGCCAGGGTTCCTGCTCCTGATCACTGTCCAGTGATCCCTGGGTTAGAGAGACAGGGGAAATCAGCCAGGGCTACTGCTCCTGATCACTCTCCAGTGATCCCTGGGTTAGAGAGAGTGAGAGAGGAAATCAGCCAGTGTTCCTGCTCCTGATCACTGTCCAGTGATCCCTGGTTTAGAGACAGAGAGAGAGGGGAAATCAGCCAGGGTTCCTGTTCCTGATCAGTGTCCAGTGATCCCTGGGTTAGAGAGAGAGGGGAAATTAGCCAGGGTTCCTGCTCCTGATCACTGTCCAGTGATCCCTGAGTTAGAGAGAGAGAGGGGAAATCAGCCAGGGTTCCTGCTCCTGATCATTGTCCAGTGACCCCTGGGTTAGAGAGAGAGAGGGGAAATCAGCCAGGGTTCCTGCTCCTGATCACTGTCCAGTGTTCCCTGGGTTAGAGAGAGTGAGATGGGAAATCAGCCAGGGTTCCTGCTCCTGATCGCTGTCCAGTGATCCCCTGGGTTAGAGAGAGAGAGAGAGGGGAAATCAGCCAGGGTTCCTGCTCCTGATCACTGTCCAGTGATCCTTGGGTTAGAGAGAGAGAGAGAGGGGAAATCAGCCAGGGTTCCTGCTCGTGATCACTGTCCAGTGATACCTGTGTTAGAGAGAGAGAGGGGAAATCAGCCGGGGTTCCTGCTCCTGATCACTGACCAGTGATCCCTGGGTTAGAGAGAGAGAGAGAGGGGAAATCAGCCGGGGTTCCTGCTCCTGATCACTGACCAGTGATCCCTGGGTTAGAGAGAGAGAGAGAAGGGAAATCAGCCGGGGTTCCTGCTCCTGATCACTGACCAGTGATCCCTGGGTTAGAGAGAGAGAGGGGAAATCAGCCAGGGTTCCTGCTCCTAATCACTGTCCAGTGATCCCTGGGTTAGAGAGAGAGAGAGGGGAAATCAGCCAGGGTTCCTGCTCCTGATCACTGTCCAGTGATCCCTGAGTTAGAGAGAGAGGGGAAATCAGCCAGGGTTCCTGCTCCTGATCACTGTCCAGTGATCCTTGGGTTAGAGAGAGAGAGAGAGAGAGGGGAAATCAGCCAGTGTTCCTGCTCCTGATCCCTGTCCAGTGATCCTTGGGTTAGAGAGAGAGATAGAGAGAGGGGAAATCAGCCAGGGTTCCTGCTCCTGATCACTGTCCCGTGATCGCTGGGTTAGAGAGAGAGAGAGAGAGGGGAAATCCGCCGGGGTTCCTGCTCCTGATCCCTGTCCAGTGATCCCAGGGTTAGAGAGAGAGAGAGAGGAAATCAGCCAGGGTTCCTGCTCCTGATCACTGTCCAGTGATCCCTGGGTTAGAGAGAGAGAGAGAGAGGGGAAATCAGCCAGGGTTCCTGTTCCTGATCACTGTCCAGTGATCCCTGGGTTAGAGAGAGAGGGGAAATCAGCCAGGGTTCCTGCTCCTGATCACTGTCCAATGATCCCTGAGATAGAGAGAGAGAGGCGAAATCAGCCAGGGTTCCTGCTCCTGATCACTGTCCAGTGATCCCTGGGTTAGAGAGAGAGGGGAAATCAGCCAGGGTTCCTGCTCCTGATCACTGTCCAGTGATCCCTGGGTTAGAGAGAGAGAGAGAGGCGAAATCAGCCAGGGTTCCTGCTCCTGATCACTGTCCAGTGATCCCTGGGTTAGAGAGAGAGGGGAAATCAGCCAGGTTCCTGCTCCTGATCACTGTCCAGTGACCCCTGGGTTAGAGAGAGAGAGAGGGGAAATCAGCCAGGGTTCCTGCTCCTGATCCCTGTCCAGTGATCCCTGAGTTAGAGAGAGAGAGAGAGAGGGGAAATCAGCCAGGGTTCCTGCTCCTGATCACTGTCCAGTGATCCCTGGGTTAGAGAGAGAGAGGAAATCAGCCAAGGTTCCTGCTCCTGATCACTGTCCAGTGATCCCTGGGTTAGAGAGAGAGAGAGGGGAAATCAACCAGGGTTCCTGCTCCTGATCACTGTCCAGTGATCCCTGGGTTAGAGAGGGAGAGAGAGAAAATCAGCCAGGGTTCCTGCTCCTGATCACTGTCCAGTGATCCCTGGGTTAGAGAGAGAGAGGGGAAATCAGCCAGGGTTCCTGCTCCTGATCACTGTCCAGTGATCCCTGGGTTAGAGAGAGGGGGGAAATCAGCCAGGGTTCCTGCTTCTGATCACTGTCCAGTGATCCCTGGGTTAGAGAGAGAGAGAGAGGGGAAATCAGCCTGGGTTCCTGCTCCTGATCACTGTCCAGTGATCCCTTGGTTAGAGAGATGGGGGAAATCAGCCAAGGTTCCTGCTCCTGATCACTGTCCAGTGATCCCTGGGTAAGAGAGAGAGAGAAGGGAAATCAACCAGGGTTCCTGCTCCTGATCACTGTCCAGTGATCCCTGCTTTAGAGAGAGAGAGAGGGGAAATCAACCAGGGTTCCTGCTCCTGATCACTGTCCAGTGATCCCTGGGTTAGAGAGAGAGAGAGAGAAAATCAGCCACGGTTCCTGCTCCTGATCACTGTCCAGTGATCCCTGGGTTAGAGAGAATGGGGAAAATCAGCCAGGGTTCCTGCTCCTGATCACTGTCCTGTGATCCCTGGGTTAGAGAGAGTGAGAGAGGAAATCAGCCAGGGTTCCTGCTCCTGATCACTGTCCAGTGATCCCTGGGTTGGAGAGAGAGAGGAAATCAGCCAGGTTTCCTGCTCCTGATCACTGTCCAGTGATCCCTGGGTTAGAGAGAGAGAGAGGGGAAATCAGCCAGAGCTCCTGCTCCTGATCACTCTCTAGTGATCCCTGGGTTAGGGACAGAAAGAGGGGAAATCATCCATGGTTCCTGCTCCTGATCACTGTCCAGTGATCCCTGGGTTATAGAGAGAGAGTGGAAATCAGCCAGGGATCCTGCTCCTGATCACTGTCCAGTGATCCCTGGGTTAGAGAGAGAGAGGGGAAATCAGCCAGGGTTCCTGCTCCTGATCACTGTCCAGTGATCCCTGGGTTAGAGAGAGAGAGGGGAAATCAACCAGTGTTCCTGCTGCTGATCCCTGTCCAGTGATCCCTGGGTTAGAGAGAGAGAGAGAGAGAGGGGAAATCAGCCAGGGTTCCTGCTCCTGATCCCTGTCCAGTGATCCCTGGGTTAGAGAGAGAGAGAGGGGAAATCAGCCAGGGTTCCTGCTTTTGATCACTGTCCAGTGATCCCTGGGTTAGAGAGAGAGAGAGGGGAAATCAGCCAGGGTTCCTGCTCCTGATCACTGTCCAGTGATCCCTGGGTTAGAGAGAGAGAGAGAGAGAGGAAATCAGCCAGGGTTCCTGCTCCTGATCACTGTCCAGTGATCCCTGGGTTAGAGAGAGAGTGAGTGGAAATCAGCCAGGGTTCCTGCTCCTGATCACTGTCCAGTGATCCCTGGGTTAGAGAGAGAGAGAGGGCAAATCAGCCAGGGTTCCTGCTCCTGATCACTGTCCAGTGATCCCTGGGTTAGAGAGAGAGAGGAAATCAGCCAGGGTTCCTGCTCCTGATCACTGTCCAGTGATCCCTGGGTTAGAGAGAGAGGGGAAATCAGCCAGGGTTCCTGCTCCTGATCACTGTCCAGTGATCCCTGAGTTAGAGAGAGAGAGGTGAAATCAGCCAGGGTTCCTGCTCCTGATCACTGTCCAGTGATCCCTGGGTTAGAGAGAGGGGGGAAATCAGCCAGGGTTCCTGCTCCTGATCCCTGTCCAGTGATCCCTGAGTTAGAGAGAGAGAGAGAGAGGGGAAATCAGCCAGGTTTCCTGCTCCTGATCACTGTCCAGTGATCCCTGGGTTAGAGAGAGAGAGCGAGGTAATCAGCCAGGGTTCCTGCTCCTGATCACTGTCCAGTGAAACCTGGGTTAGAGAGAGAGTGGGGAAATCAGCCAGTGTTCCTGCTCCTGATCACTGTCCAGTGATCTCTGTGTTAGAGAGAGAGAGAGAGGAAATCAGCCAGGGTTCCTGCTCCTGATCACTGTCCAGTGATCCCTGGGTTAGAGAGAGAGAGAGGGGAAATCAGCCAGGGTTCCTGCTTCTGATCACTGTCCAGTGATCCCTGGGTTAGTGAGAGAGAGAGAGGGGAAATCAGCCAGTGTTCCTGCTCCTGATCACTGTCCAGTGATCCCTGGGTTAGAGAGAGAGAGGAAATCAGCCACGGTTCCTGCTCCTGATCACTGTCCAGTGATCCCAGGGTTTGAGAGAGAGAGGGGAAATCAGCCAGGGTTCCTGCTCCTGATCACTGTCCAGTGATCCCTGGGTTAGGGAGAGAGGGGAAATCAGCCAGTGTTCCTGCTCCTGATCACTGTCCAGTGATCCCTGGGTTAGAGAGAGAGAGAGAGAGAGGGGAATCAGCCAGTGTTCCTGCTCCTGATCACTGTCCACTGATCCCCGGGTTAGAGAGAGAGAGGAAATCAGCCAAGGTTCCTGCTCCTGATCACTGTCCAGTGATCCCTGGGTTAGAGAGAGAGAGCGAGGTAATCAGCCAGGGTTCCTGCTCCTGATCACTGTCCAGTGATCCCTGGGTGAGAGAGAGAGGGGAAATCGGCCAGGGTTCCTGCTCCTGATCACTGTCCAGTGATCCCTGGGTTAGAGAGAGAGAGAGGGGAAATCAGCCAGGGTTCCTGCTCCTGATCCCTGTCCAGTGATCCCTGGGTTAGAGAGAGAGAGAGGGGAAATCAGCCAGGGTTCCTGCTCCTGATCACTGTCCAGTGATCCCTGGGTTAGAGAGAGAGAGAGAGGAAATCAGCCAGGGTTCCTGCTCCTGATCCCTGTCCAGTGATCCCTGGCTTGGACAGAAGGGACATCAGCCACTGGTGCGGTCACCGTTTGGTGGATGTATTCCTCCTGTGTAACATGGTAATTATCCTCTGATGGAGTGCCGGCTGGTGGTTTGGATAGGAATGAAGATGTGGCGGTGCTGACACAGGGAACAGGGAGCTGTGTGGCTGCTTGATTGTGTTAAGCAGTGAGCAGTGGCCGACTCTGCTATCCCTCCTCTGCTTCATGGTCAGTTATCTCTGGATTCAGGGAACGCAGTCACGTTTTGGAAAATCTGGGGGAAGACCAGTTTGGGATGTAATTTCTTTGGAGAAGTAGTGAGGAAACTCCATAGCGTAGCTTTTCCAAACTCCAGGAATGAAATCTCCGTGAAGATATGAGCACCATTCCTTCTGGGCATGGCGTGTGACACTCTGAAGGGATGAAACTGCCAGTTCGCTGGATGATGGGGTGAAGGAAGGAAGTAATCTTGGGGTTAACAGATACACAAAACATTTAACATGTCACAACACATCCATTAGAGCATTAAATACCCAGCCCAGGACTCGCACTCCAAACCATTCCCAAACAATACAACAGCAGAGACCCCATGTTAAACTTGTGGAGGGCATTAGTTAGACCACACACGGAGCACCGTGCACAGTTCCGGTCTCCGTATCCCTCGGTTAGACCACACTTGGAGCACTGTGCACAGTTCCGGTCTCCGTATCCCTTGGTTAGACCACATTCGGAGCACCGTGCACAGTTCCGGTCTCCGTATCCCTCGGTTAGACCACACTCGGAGCACTGTGCACAGTTCCGGTCTCCGTATCCCTCGGTTAGACCACACTCGGAGCACCGTGCACAGTTCCGGTCTCCGTATCCCCTCGGTTAGACCACACACGGAGCACCATGCACAGTTCCGGTCTCCGTATCCCTCGGTTAGACCACACTGGGAGCACCGTGCACAGTTCCAGTCTCCGTATCCCTCGGTTAGACCACACTCGGAGCACCGTGCACAGTTCCGGTCTCCGTATCCCCTCGGTTAGACCACACTCGGAGCACCGTGCACAGTTCCGGTCTCCGTATCCCTCGGTTAGACCACACTGGGAGCACCGTGCACAGTTCCAGTCTCCGTATCCCTGGGTTAGACCACACTCGGAGTACCGTGCACAGTTCCGGTCTCCGTATCCCTCGGTTAGACCACACTCGGAGCACTGTGCACAGTTCCAGTCTCCGTATCCCTCAGTTAGACCACATTCGGAGCACCATGCACAGTTCCGGTCTCCGTATCCCTCGGTTAGACCACACTCGGAGCACTGTGCACAGTTCCGGTCTCCGTCTCCCTCAGTTAGACCACATTCGGAGCACCGTGCACAGTTCCGGTCTCCGTATCCCTCAGTTAGACCACACTTGGAGCACTGTGCACAGTTCCGGTCTCCGTCTCCCTCAGTTAGACCACATTCGGAGCTCCGTGCACAGTTCCGGTCTCCGTATCCCTGGGTTAGACCACACACGGAGCACCGTGCACAGTTCCGGTCTCCGTATCCCTCGGTTAGACCACACTTGGAGCACTGTGCACAGTTCCGGTCTCCGTCTCCCTCAGTTAGACCACATTCGGAGCACCATGCACAGTTCCGGTCTCCGTATCCCTCGGTTAGACCACACTCGGAGCACCGTGCACAGTTCCGGTCTCCGTATCTCCCCTCGGTTAGACCACACTGGGAGCACTGTGCACAGTTCCGGTCTCCGTATCCCTGGGTTAGACCACACTCGGAGCACTGTGCACAGCTCCAGTCTCCGTATCCCTCGGTTAGACCACACTTGGAGCACTGTGCACAGTTCCATTCTCCGTATCCCTCGGTTAGACCACACTCGGAGCACTGTGCACAGCTCCAGTCTCCGTATCCCTCGGTTAGACCACACTTGGAGCACTGTGCACAGTTCTGGTCTCCGTATCCCTCGGTTAGACCACACTCGGTGCACTGTGCACAGTTCTGGTCTCCGTATCCCTCCATTAGACCACACTCGGAGCACCGTGCTCAGTTCTGGTCTCTGTATCCCTTGGTTAGACCACACTTGGAGCACCGTGCACAGTTCCGGTCTCCGTCTCCCTCAGTTAGACCACATTCGGAGCACCGTGCACAGTTCCGGTCTCCGTATCCCTCAGTTAGACCACACTTGGAGCACTGTGCACAGTTCCGGTCTCCGTCTCCCTCAGTTAGACCACATTCGGAGCACCGTGCACAGTTCCGGTCTCCGTATCTCCCCTCGGTTAGACCACACTGGGAGCACTGTGCACAGTTCCGGTCTCCGTATCCCTGGGTTAGACCACACTCGGAGCACTGTGCACAGCTCCAGTCTCCGTATCCCTCGGTTAGACCACACTGGGAGCACCGTGCACAGTTCCGGACTCCGTATCCCTGGGTTAGACCACACTGGGAGCACCGTGCACAGTTCCGGACTCCGTATCCCTGGGTTAGACCACACTCGGAGCACCATGCTCAGTTCTGGTCTCCGTATCCCTCGGTTAGACCACACTTGGAGCACTGTGCACAGTTCTGGTCTCCGTATCCCTCGGTTAGACCACACTCGGTGCACTGTGCACAGTTCTGGTCTCCGTATCCCTCCATTAGACCACACTCGGAGCACCGTGCTCAGTTCTGGTCTCTGTATCCCTTGGTTAGACCACACTTGGAGCACCGTGCACAGTTCCGGTCTCCGTCTCCCTCAGTTAGACCACATTCGGAGCACCGTGCACAGTTCCGGTCTCCGTATCCCTCAGTTAGACCACACTTGGAGCACTGTGCACAGTTCCGGTCTCCGTCTCCCTCAGTTAGACCACATTCGGAGCACCGTGCACAGTTCCGGTCTCCGTATCTCCCCTCGGTTAGACCACACTGGGAGCACTGTGCACAGTTCCGGTCTCCGTATCCCTGGGTTAGACCACACTCGGAGCACTGTGCACAGCTCCAGTCTCCGTATCCCTCGGTTAGACCACACTGGGAGCACCGTGCACAGTTCCGGACTCCGTATCCCTGGGTTAGACCACACTGGGAGCACCGTGCACAGTTCCGGACTCCGTATCCCTGGGTTAGACCACACTCGGAGCACCATGCTCAGTTCTGGTCTCCGTATCCCTCGGTTAGACCACACTGGGAGCACCGTGCACAGTTCCGGTCTCCGTATCCCTGGGTTAGACCACACTGGGAGCACCGTGCACAGTTCCGGTCTCCGTATCCCTCAGTTAGACCACACTTGGAGCACCGTGCACAGTTCCGGTCTCCGTATCCCTGGGTTAGACCACACAGGGAGCACCGTGCACAGTTCCAGTCTCCGTATCCCTGGGTTAGACCACACCGGGAGCACCGTGCACCGTTCTGGAACCCCTCTGTTTTGTCATTAATAAATCCAGTGTGGGATCCAGGAAGATGTTCTTTACTTGGAGCTTGGAGGTGAATGTGGAAGTGGCTCCCACAGGGAGTGATTGGCCGGGGGGGGTGAGCGTGCTGATTTACTGAAGGGTGAAGCTGGGTAAACTCACGCAGGGGAATGCGTAAGAAGGGCCTGGGGATGGGGTGGGATGGAGAGGGTGTTGGAGGTTAATTTGTGGGGCAGAAGGCCCAACACAGAGCAGCTGCCCTGCGGCATCTTTCTGTGCTGTAACCCTTGTTTCATCACTTGCTTAGTGCATGTGGACTTGGCTGCCTGGGTATCAGGACAGATATAATAACGTTATTGGAAATGATTGTTAACAAGAGTCTTATGCTGTCTGTGTCTAAGTGTCTGTGTCCTAACTGGATTCAAACCGGCTGGTGAAAAGGCTTTTACACAGAAGGATTGAAATCCTCAGGAGGTAAACATCGGGAAGTTACAAATTAACGTGAAAAGAGGCCAATTTGTGTTTTTAAGTACACCATTGGAAAGCACGGGCGAAATATTAAACCCAGCCCGAAAGAGCCGAACGATTGTTTTGCTTTGTTTTTTCCAAAGCTTCCTGATAAAACTGTTACTCAGCAAGGGGCTTAATTGGGAGAAGAGTCGGAGTTCAAAGGGCCGGGTGAGAAGATGAGAATTTGAACTCGGAAGGGATGATATGTGGAAGGGAGGAAGAGGCTGTGTGTAAAGGAGCAGGGAGTTTAGGATCTAAAGCCTCCAGCCTGTCAGCCTCAGCTCTGTCTGCAAGGACCCACAGCTGCATGTGACTGGCCAGGGTGTGCTTTGCCGGGTGTGTGTTTAAATCTATGAGATTTACTGTTGCTTTGATGGGGGTGTAACCGAGAGTCTGGTAAACTAGGGGACTTTTGCAGTTATTAGAGCAGTAATTTTGTAGACATGTGTACGTGCTTACAATCTTGCTTGTATTAATAATTGCTTCATTTAGTTTTATAAAAAAGGCTCTCGAGACTCGGTGGTCTTATACTACTGAATTCAAAGTCTGCATCTCGAAACATACAAGTTGCAAAAATGGGTTTTGACAGTAGTTTCAAGCCTCCCTCCAGGACGTAAACAGTTCAGCCCTTCCCATCGTCGGTGTGGTCAGACTCGGTCAAATTTATATCCCATCTGTAATTGGCCTGATGTAACCAGTGTAATGTCAGAGGCTGTACAGAAGCAATGGAGGTGGGATGCCCTCCCCTCTCTATTCCTCGAGTACCTCCTCATCTCTGCAGTCCCAGCTCTGTAGAGGACCCACATCCCCATCAGTGCTGAACATTGTACATTGGGTCTGGTTGATTAAGTGGGGATGAGAGTGAAGGAAAGTGGGAGAGAGATGAAGAGATAGAGAGAGAGAGTGAGCGAGAGATTGAAGGAGAGATGATGAGAGAGACAGAGAGAGAGAGAGAGACAGAGAGAGACAGAGAGAGAGAGAGAGAGAGAGAGAGTGAGCGAGAGATTGAAGGAGAGATGATGAGAGAGGCAGAGAGAGAGAGAGAGAGAGAGAGAGAGTGAGAGAGTGAGCCAGAGATTGAAGGAGAGATGATGAGAGAGGCAGAGAGAGAGAGAGAGAGAGAGTGAGAGAGAGAGAGAGAGAGAGGGGAAATCAGCCAGGGTTCCTGCTGCTGATCACTGTCCAGTGATCCCTGGGTTAGAGAGAGAGTGGAAATCAGCCAGGGTTCCTGCTCCTGATCACTGTCCAGTGATCCCTGTGTTAGAGAGAGAGAGAGAGAGGGGAAATCAGCCAGGGTTCCTGCTCCTGATCACTGTCCAGTGATCCCTGGGTTAGAGAGAGAGAGGGGAAATCAGCCAGGGTTCCTGCTCCTGATCACTGTCCAGTGACCCCTGGGTTAGATAGAGAGAGGGGAAATCAGCCAGGGTTCCTGCTCCTGATCACTGTCCAGTGATGCCTGGGTTAGAGAGAGAGAGGGGAAATCACCCAGGGTTCCTGCTCCTGATCACTGTCCAGTGATCCCTGGGTTAGAGAGAGAGAGAGGGGAAATCAGCCAGGGTTCCTGCTCCTGATCCCTGTCCAGTGATCCCTTGGTTAGAGAGAGAGAGAGGGGGAATCAGCCAGTGTTCCTGCTCCTGATCACTGTCCAGTGATCCCTGGGTTAGAGAGAGAGAGAGGGGAAATCAGCCAGTGTTCCTGCTCCTGATCCCTGTCCAGTGATCCCTTGGTTAGAGAGAGAGAGAGGGGGAATCAGCCAGTGTTCCTGCTCCTGATCCCTGTCCAGTGATCCCTGGGTTGAACAGAAGGGACATCAGCCACTGGTGCGGTCACCGTTTGGTGGATGTATTCCTCCTGTGTAACATGGTAATTTTCCTCTGATGGAGTGCCGGCTGGTGGTTTGGTTAGGCGTGAAGATGTGGCGGTGCTGACACAGGCAACAGGGAGCTGTGTGGCTGCTTGATTGTGTTAAGCAGTGAGCAGTGGCCGACTCTGCTATCCCTCCTCTGCTTCATGGTCAGTTATCTCTGGATTCAGGGAACGCAGTCACGTTTTGGATAATCTGGGAGAAGACCAGTTTGGGATGTAATTTCCTTGGAGAAGTAGTGAGGAAACTCCATAGCGTAGCTTTTCCCATCTCCAGGAATGAAATCTCCGTGAAGATATGAGCACCATTCCTTCTGGGCATGGCGTGTGACACTCTGGAGGGAAGAAACTGCCAGTTCGCTGGATGATGGGGTGAAGGAAGGAAGCAATCTTGGGATTAACAGATACACAAAACATTTAACATGACACAACACATCCATTAGAGCATTAAATACCCAGCCCAGGACTCGCAGTCCAAACCATTCCCAAACAATACAACAGCAGAGACCTCATGTTAAACTTGTGGAGGGCATTAGTTAGACCACACACGGAGCACCGTGCACAGTTCCAGTCTCCGTATCCCTCGGTTAGACCACCACATGGAGCACCGTGCACAGTTCCGGTCTCCGTATCCCTCGGTTAGACCACATTCGGAGCACCATGCACAGTTCCGGTATCCGTATCCCTCGGTTAGACCACACTCGGAGCACCGTGCACAGTTCCGGTCTCCGTATCTCCCCTCGGTTAGACCACACTCGGAGCACTGTGCACAGCTCCAGTCTCCGTATCCCCTCTCGGTTAGACCACACTCGGAGCACTGTGCACAGTTCCAGTCTCCGTATCCCTGGGTTAGACCACACTCGGAGCACTGTGCACAGCTCCAGTCTCCGTATCCCTCGGTTAGACCACACTTGGAGCACTGTGCACAGTTCCGGTCTCTGTATCCCTGGGTTAGACCACACTCGGAGCACCGTGCACAGCTCCAGTCTCCGTCTCCCTCAGTTAGACCACATTCGGAGCACCATGCACAGTTCCAGTCTCCGTATCCCTCGGTTAGACCACACTCGGAGCACCGTGCACAGTTCCGGTCTCCGTATCTCCCCTCGGTTAGACCACACTCGGAGCACTGTGCACAGTTCCAGTCTCCGTATCCCTGGGTTAGACCACACTCGGAGCACTGTGCACAGCTCCAGTCTCCGTATCCCTGGGTTAGACCACACTTGGAGCACTGTGCACAGTTCTGGTCTCCGTATCCCTCGGTTAGACCACACTGGGAGCACTGTGCACAGTTCTGGTCTCCGTATCCCTCCATTAGACCACACTCGTAGCACCGTGCACAGTTCTGGTCTCTGTATCCCTTGGTTAGACCACACTTGGAGCACCGTGCACAGTTCCGGTCTCCGTATCCCTCAGTTAGACCACACTTGGAGCACCGTGCACAGTTCTGGTCTCCGTATCCCTGGGTTAGACCACACTGGGAGCACCGTGCACAGTTCTGGTCTCCGTATCCCTGGGTTAGACCACACTCGGAGCACTGTGCACAGTTCCGGTCTCCGTATCCCTGGGTTAGACCACACAGGGAGCACCGTGCACAGTTCCGGTCTCCGTATCCCTGGGTTAGACCGCACAGGGAGCACCGTGCACAGTTCTGGTCTCCGTATCCCTCGGTTAGACCACACTTGGAGCACCGTGCACAGTTCTGGTCTCCGTATCCCTCGGTTAGACCACACTGGGAGCACCGTGCACAGTTCTGGTCTCCGTATCCCTCGGTTAGACCACACTTGGAGCACTGTGCACAGTTCTGGTCTCCGTATCCCTCGGTTAGACCACACTGGGAGAACTGTGCACAGTTCCAGTCTCCGTATCCCTGGGTTAGACCACACTCGGAGCACCGTGCACAGTTCCAGTCTCCGTATCCCTGGGTTAGACCACACTGGGAGCACCGTGCACAGTTCCGGTCTCCGTATCCCTGGGTTAGACCACACTGGGAGCACTGTGCACAGTTCCAGTCTCCGTATCCCTCGGTTAGACCACACTTGGAGCACTGTGCACAGTTCCTGTCTCCGTATCCCTCGGTTAGACCACACTTGGAGCACTGTGCACAGTTCTGGTCTCCGTATCCCTCGGTTAGACCAAACTGGGAGCACGGTGCACAGTTCCGGTCTCTGTATCCCTCGGTTAGACCACACTGGGAGCACCGTGCACAGTTCCGGTCTCCGTATCCCTCGGTTAGACCACACTGGGAGCACTGTGCACAGTTCCGGTCTCTGTATTCCTGGGTTAGACCACACAGGGAGCACCGTGCACAGTTCCGGTCTCCGTATCCCTGGGTTAGACCACACAGGGAGCACCGTGCACAGTTCCGGTCTCCGTATCCCTCGGTTAGACCACACTGGGAGCACCGTGCACAGTTCCAGTCTCCATATCCCTGGGTTAGACCACACTCGGAGCACTGTGCACAGTTCTGGTCTCCGTATCCCTCCATTAGACCACACTCGGAGCACCGTGCACAGTTCTGGTCTCTGTATCCCTGGGTTAGACCACACTGGGAGCACCGTGCACAGTTCCGGTCTCCGCATCCCTCAGTTAGACCACACTTGGAGCACCGTGCACAGTTCCGGTCTCCGTATCCCTGGGTTAGACCACACTGGGAGCACTGTGCACAGTTCCAGTCTCCGTATCCCTCGGTTAGACCACACTTGGAGCACCGTGCACAGTTCTGGTCTCCGTATCCCTCGGTTAGACCACACTTGGAGCACCGTGCACAGTTCTGGTCTCCGTATCCCTCGGTTAGACCACACTCGGAGCA
>JANJGN010002217.1:0-81404 GCA_026770705.1 Isurus oxyrinchus
TACACCACGGGGACAAAATCCTGGAACTCCCTCCCTAACAGCGCCGTGGGTGTACCTACACCACACAGACAAAATCCTGGAACTCCCTCCCTAACAGCGCTGTGGGTGTACCTACACCACACGGACAAAGTCCTGGAACTCCCTCCCTAACAGCGCCGTGGGTGTACCTACACCACACGGACAAAATCCTGGAACTCCCTCCCTAACAGCACCGTGGGTGTACCTACACCACATGGGGACAAAATCCTGGAACTCCCTCCCCTAACAGCGCCGTGGGGTGTACCTACACCACAAGGGACAAAATCCTGGAACTCCCTCCCTAACAGCGCCGTGGGTGTACCTACACCACGGGGACAAAATCCTGGAACTCCCTCCCTAACAGCGCCGTGGGTGTACCTACACCACACAGACAAAATCCTGGAACTCCCTCCCTAACAGCGCTGTGGGTGTACCTACACCACACGGACAAAGTCCTGGAACTCCCTCCCTAACAGCGCCGTGGGTGTACCTACACCACACGGGACAAAATCCTGGAACTCCCTCCCTAACAGCACCGTGGGTGTACCTACACCACATGGGGACAAAATCCTGGAACTCCCTCCCTAACAGCGCCGTGGGGTGTACCTACACCACACGGGACAAAATCCTGGAACTCCCTCCCTAACAGCACCGTGAGTGTACCTACACCACACGGACAAAATCCTGGAACTCCCTCCCTAACAGCGCCGTGGGTGTACCTACACCACACGGGACAAAATCCTGGAACTCCCTCCCTAACAGCGCCGTGGGTGTACCTACACCACATGGGGACAAAATCCTGGAACTCCCTCCCTAACAGCGCCGTGGGTGTACCTACACCACACAGGGACAAAATCCTGGAACTCCCTCCCTAACAGCGCCGTGGGTGTACCTACACCACACACGGGGACAAAATCCTGGAACTCCCTCCCTAACAGCGCCGTGGGTGTACCTACACCACACAGGGACAAAATCCTGGAACTCCCTCCCTAACAGCGCCGTGGGTGTACCTACACCACACACGGGGACAAAATCCTGGAACTCACTCCCTAACAGCGCTGTGGGTGTACCTACACCACACGGGGACAAAATCCTGGAACTCCCTCCCTAACAGCGCCGTGGGTGTACCTACAACCACACGGGACAAAATCCTGGAACTCCCTCCCTAACAGCGCCGTGGGTGTACCTACACCACACGGGACAAAATCCTGGAACTCCCTCCCTAACAGCGCCGTGGGTGTACCTACACCACACGGGAAAAAATCCTGGAACTCCCTCCCTAACAGCGCCGTGGGTGTACCTACACCGCACGGGGACAAAATCCTGGAACTCCCTCCCTAACAGCGCCGTGGGTGTACCTACACCACACGGGGACAAAATCCTGGAACTCCCTCCCTAACAGCACCGTGGGTGTACCTACACCACACGGGGACAAAATCCTGGAACTCCCTCCCTAACAGCGCCGTGGGTGTACCTACACCACACGGGGACAAAATCCTGGAACTCCCTCCCTAACAGCACCATGGGTGTACCTACACCACATGGGGACAAAATCCTGGAACTCCCTCCCTAACAGCACCATGGGTGTACCTACACCACATGGGGACAAAATCCTGGAACTCCCTCCCTAACAGCACCGTGGGTGTACCTACACCACACGGACAAAATCCTGGAACTCCCTCCCTAACAGCACCGTGGGTGTACCTACACCACATGGGGACAAAAATCCTGGAACTCCCTCCCTAACAGCGGCGTGGGTGTACCTACACCACACGGGGACAAAATCCTGGAACTCCCTCCCTAACAGCGCCGTGGGTGTACCTACACCACAAGGGACAAAAATCCTGGAACTCCCTCCTAACAGCGCCGTGGGTGTACCTACACCACATGGGGACAAAATCCTGGAACTCCCTCCCTAACAGCGCGTGGGTGTACCTACACCACACGGGGACAAAATCCTGGAACTCCCTCCCTAACAGCGCCGTGGGTGTACCTACACCACAAGGGACAAAATCCTGGAACTCCCTCCCTAACAGCGCCGTGGGTGTACCTACACCACGGGGACAAAATCCTGGAACTCCCTCCCTAACAGCGCCGTGGGTGTACCTACACCACACAGACAAAATCCTGGAACTCCCTCCCTAACAGCGCCGTGGGTGTACCTACACCACACGGACAAAATCCTGGAACTCCCTCCCTAACAGCGCTGTGGGTGTACCTACACCACACGGACAAAGTCCTGGAACTCCCTCCCTAACAGCGCCGTGGGTGTACCTACACCACACGGACAAAATCCTGGAACTCCCTCCCTAACAGCACCGTGGGTGTACCTACACCACATGGGGACAAAATCCTGGAACTCCCTCCCTAACAGCGCCGTGGGTGTACCTACACCACACGGGACAAAATCCTGGAACTCCCTCCCTAACAGCACCGTGAGTGTACCTACACCACACGGACAAAATCCTGGAACTCCCTCCCTAACAGCGCCGTGGGTGTACCTACACCACACGGGACAAAATCCTGGAACTCCCTCCCTAACAGCGCCGTGGGTGTACCTACACCACACGGACAAAATCCTGGAACTCCCTCCCTAACAGCGCCGTGGGTGTACCTACACCACACGGGGACAAAATCCTGGAACTCCCTCCCTAACAGCGCCGTGGGTGTACCTACACCACACGGGGACAAAATCCTGGAACTCCCTCCCTAACAGCACCGTGGGTGTACCTACACCACACGGGGACAAAATCCTGGAACTCCCTCCCTAACAGCGCTGTGGGTGTACCTACACCACACGGGGACAAAATCCTGGACCTCCCTCCCTAACAGCACATGGGTGTACCTACACTACATGGGACAAAATCCTGGAACTCCCCTCCCTAACAACGCTGTGGGTGTACCTACACCACAGGGGACAAAATCCTGGAGCTCCCTCCCTAACAGCATGGTGGGTGTACCTACACCACAGGGACAAATTCCTGGTACTCCCTCCCGAACAGCACTGTGGGTGTACCTACACCACAGGGACAAAATCCTGGAACTCCCTCCCTAACAGCACTGTGGGTGTACCTACACCACAGGGACAAAATCCTGGAACTCACTCCCTAACAGCACTGTGGGTGTACCTACACCACAGGGACAAAATCCTGGAACTACCTCCCTAACAGCACGGTGGGTGTACCTACACCACAGGGGACAAAATCCTGGAACTCCCTCCCTAACAGCACGGTGGGTGTACCTACACCACAGGGACAAAATCCTGGACCACCCTCCCTAACAGCACTGTGGGTGTACCTACACCACAGGGACAAAATCCTGGACCTCCCTCCCTAACAGCACGGTGGGTGTACCTACACCAGACCTACAAAATCCTGGAACTCCCTCCCTAACAGCGCTGTGGGTGTACCTACACCACAGGGACAAAATCCTGGAACTCCCTCCCTAACAGCAGTGTGGGTGTACCTACACCACAGGGACAAAATCCTGGAACTCCCTCCCTAACAGCGCTGTGGGTGTACCTACACCACAGTGACAAAATCCTGGAACTCCCTCCCTAACAGCAGTGTGGGTGTACCTACACCACAGGGACAAAATCCTGGAACACCCTCCCTAACAGCACGGTGTGTGTACCTACACTACAGGGACAAAATCCTGGAAATCCCTCCCTAACAGCACGGTGTGTGTACCTACACCAGACGGACAAAATCCTGGAACTCCCTCCCTAACAGCGCTGTGGGTTGTACCTACACCACAGGAACAAAATCCTGGAACTCCCACCCTAACAGCACTGTGGGTGTACCTACACCACAGGGACAAAATCCTGGACCTCCCTCCCTAACAGCGCTGTGGGTGTACCTCCACCACACGGGGACAAAATCCTGGAACTCCCTCCCTAACAGCGCTGTGGGTGTACCTACACCACACAGGACAAAATCCTGGAACTCCCTCCCTAACAGCACGGTGGGTGTACCTACACCACAGGGACAAAATCCTGGAACTCCCTCCCTAACAGCGCTGTGGGTGTACCTACACCACAGGGACAAAATCCTGGAACTCCCTCCCTAACAGCACTGTGGGTGTACCTACACCACAGGGACAAAATCCTGGAGCTCCCTCCCTAACAGCACGGTGGGTGTACCTACACCACAGGGACAAAATCCTGGAACTCCCTCCCTAACAGCACTGTGGGTGTACCTACACCAGACGGACAAAATCCTGGAACTCCCTCCCTAACAGCACGGTGGGTGTACCCTACACCACACGGGGACAAAATCCTGGAACGCCCTCCCTAACAGCACTGTGGGGTGTACCTACACCACATGGACAAAATCCTGGAACTCCCTCCCTAACAGCACGGTGGGTGTACCTACACCACAGGGACAAAAATCCTGGAACTCCCTCCCTAACAGCACTGTGGGTGTACCTACACCACAGGGACAAAATCCTGGAGCTCCCTCCCTAACAGCACGGTGGGTGTACCTACACCAGACGGACAAAATCCTGGAACTCCCTCCCTAACAGCGCTGTGGGTGTACCTACACCACAGGGACCAAATCCTGGAACTCCCTCCCTAACAGCACTGTGGGTGTACCTACACCACAGGGACAAAATCCTGGACCTGCCTCCCTAACAGCGCTGTGGGTGTACCTACACCACACGGGGACAAATCCTGGAACTCCCTACCTAACAGCGCTGTGGGGTGTACCTACACCACACAGGACAAAATCCTGGAACTCCCTCCCTAACAGCACTGTGGGTGTACCTACACCACAGGGACAAAATCCTGGAGCTCCCTCCCTAACAGCACTGTGGGTGTACCTACACCAGACGGACAAAATCCTGGAACTCCCTCCCTTACAGCACTGTGGGTGTATCTACACCAGACGGACAAAATCCTGGAACTCACTCCCTAACAGCACCGTGGGTGTACCTACACCAGACGGACAAAATCTGGAAGTCCCTCCCTAACAGCGCTGTGGGTGTACCTACACCACAGGAACAAAATCCTGGAACTCCCTCCCTAACAACACTGTGGGTGTACCTACACCACAGGGACAAAAATCCTGGACCTCCCTCCCTAACAGCGCTGTGGGTGTACCTACACCACATGGACAAAATCCTGGAACTCCCTCCCTAACAGCACTGTGGGTGTACCTACACCACACGGGGACAAAATCCTGGAACTCCCTCCCTAACAGCACTGTGGGTGTACCTACACCACAGGGACAAAATCCTGGACCTCCCTCCCTAACAGCGCTGTGGGTGTACCTACACCACACGGGGACAAAATCCTGGAACTCCCTCCCTAACAGCGCTGTGGGTGTACCTACACCACACAGGACAAAATCCTGGAACTCCCTCCCTAACAGCACGGTGGGTGTACCTACACCACAGGGACAAAATCCTGGAGCTCCCTCCCTAACAGCACTGTGGGTGTACCTACACCACAGGGACAAAATCCTGGAACTCGCTCCCTAACAGCGCCGTGGGTGTACCTACACCAGCGGACAAAATCCTGGACCTCCCTCCCTAACAGCACGGTGTGTGTACCTACACCAGACGGGACAAAATTCTGGAACTCCCTCCCTAACAGCACTGTGGGTGTACCTACACCACAGGGACAAAATCCTGGAACTCCCTCCCTAACAGCACTGTGGGTGTACTTGCACCACAGGGACAAAATCCTGGAACTCCCTCCCTTACAGCACTGTGGGTGTACCTACACCACAGGGACAAAATCCTGGACCTGCCTCCCTAACAACGCTGTGGGGTGTACCTACACCAGACGGACAAAATCCTGGAACTCCCTCCCTAACAGCGCTGTGGGATGTACCTACACCACAGGGACAAAATCCTGGACCTCCCTCCCTAACAGCACGGTGGGTGTACCTACACCAGACGGACAAAATCCTGGAACTCCCTCCCTAACAGCACTGTGCGTGTACCTGCACCACAGGGACAAAATCCTGGAGCTCCCTCCCTAACAGCACTGTGGGTCTACCTACATCAGACGGACAAAATCCTGGACCTCCCTCCCTAACAGCACGGTGGGTGTACCTACACCAGACGGACAAAATCCTGGAACTCCCTCCCAAACAGCACTGTGGGTGTACCTACACCACATGGACAAAATCCTGGAACTCCCTCCCTAACAGCGCTGTGTGTGTACCTACACCACAGGGACAAAATCCTGGAGCTCCCTCCCTAACAGCACGGTGGGTGTACCTACACCAGACGGACAAAATCCTGGAAGTCCCTCCCTAACAGCACTGTGGGTGTACCTACACCACAGGGACAAAATCCTGGAACTCACTCCCTTACAGCACTGTGGGTGTACCTACACCACAGGGACAAAATCCTGGAACTCCCTCCCTAACAGCACGGTGGGTGTATCTACACCAGACGGACAAAATCCTGGAACTCCCTCCCTAACAGCACGGTGGGTGCACCTACACCACAGGGACAAAATCCTGGACCACCCTCCCTAACAGCACGGTGGGTGTACCTACACCAGACGGACAAAATCCTGGAACTCCCTCCCTAACAGCGCTGTGGGTGTACCTACACCACAGGGACAAAATCCTGGACCTCCCTCCCTAACAGCACGGTGGGTGTACCTACACCAGACGGACAAAATCCTGGAACTCCCTCCCTAACAGCGCTGTGGGGTGTACCTACACCACAGGGACAAAATCCTGGAACTCCCTCCCTAACAGCAGTGTGGGTGTACCTACACCACAGGGACAAAATCCTGGAACTCCCTCCCTAACAGCGCTGTGGGTGTACCTACACCACAGGGACAAAATCCTGGAACTCCCTCCCTAACAGCAGTGTGGGTGTACCTACACCACAGGGACAAAATCCTGGAACACCCTCCCTAACAGCACGGTGTGTGTACCTACACTATAGGGACCAAAATCCTGGAACTCCCTCCCTAACAGCACGGTGGGGTGTACCTACACCAGACGGACAAAATCCTGGAACTCCCTCCCTAACAGCGCTGTGGGTGTACCTACACCACAGGAACAAAATCCTGGAACTCCCTCCCTAAGAGCGCTGTGAGTGTACCTACACCACACGGACAAAATCCTGGAACTCCCACCCTAACAGCACTGTGGGTGTACCTACACCACAGGGACAAAATCCTGGACCTCCCTCCATAACAGCGCTGTGGGTGTACCTACACCACACGGGGACAAAAATCCTGGAACTCCCTCCCTATCAGCACTGTGGGTGTACCTACACCACAGGGACAAAATCCTGGACCTCCCTCCCTAACAGCGCTGTGGGTGTACCTACACCACAGGGACAAAATCCTGGAACTCCCTCCCTAACAGCACTGTGGGTGTACCTACACCACAGGGACAAAATCCTGGAACTCCCTCCCTAACAGCGCTGTGGGTGTACCTACACCACACAGGACAAAATCCTGAAACTCCCTCCCTAACAGCACGGTGGGTGTACCTACACCACAGGGACAAAATCCTGGAGCTCCCTCCCTAACAGCGCTGTGGGTGTACCTACACCACAGGGACAAAATCCTGGAACTCCCTCCCTAACAGCACTGTGGGTGTACCTACACCACAGGGACAAAATCCTGGAGCTCCCTCCCTAACAGCACTGTGGGTGTACCTACACCACAGGGACAAAATCCTGGAACTCCCTCCCTAACAGCACTGTGGGTGTACCTACACCACAGGGACAAAATCCTGGCACTCCCTCCCTAACAGCACTGTGGGTGTACCTGCACCAAAGGGACAAAATCCTGGAACTCCCTCCCTAACAGCGCTGTGGGGTGTACCTACAACACACGGACAAAATCCTGGAACTCCATCCCTAACAGCACTGTGGGTGTACCTACACCACAGGGACAAAATCCTGGAGCTCCCTCCCTAACAGCACTGTGGGTGTACCTACACCAGACGGACAAAATCCTGGACCTCCCTCCCTAACAGCACGGTGGGTGTACCTACACCAGACGGACAAAATCCTGGAACTCCCTCCCTAACAGCACTGTGGGTGTACCTACACCACAGGGACAAAATCCTGGAAATCCCTCCCTAACAGCACTGTGGGTGTACCTACACCACATGGACAAAATCCTGGAACTCCCTCCCTAACAGCGCTGTGGGTGTATCTACACCAGACGGACAAAATCCTGGAACTCCCTCCCTGACAGCACGGTGGGTGTACCTACACCACAGGGACAAAATCCTGGACCACCCTCCCTAACAGCACTGTGGGTGTACCTACACCAGACGGACAAAATCCTGGAACTCCCTCCCTAACAGCGCTGTGGGTGTACCTACACCACAGGGACAAAATCCTGGACCTCCCTCCCTAACAGCACGGTGGGTGTACCTACACCAGACGGACAAAATCCTGGAACTCCCTCCCTAACAGCGCTGTGGGTGTACCTACACCACAGGGACAAAATCCTGGAACTCCCTCCCTAACAGCAGTGTGGGTGTACCTACACCACAGGGACAAAATCCTGGAACACCCTCCCCTAACAGCACGGTGTGTGTACCTACACCACAGGGACAAAATCCTGGAACTCCCTCCCTAACAGCACGGTGGGTGTACCTCCACCAGACGGACAAAATCCTGGAACTCCCTCCCTAACAGCGCTGTGGGTGTACCTACACCACAGGAACAAAATCCTGGAACTCCCTCCCTAACTGTGCTGTGGGTGTACCTACACCACACGGACAAAGTCCTGGAACTCCCTCCCTAACAGCACTGTGGGTGTACCTACACCACAGGGACAAAATCCTGGAACTCCCTCCCTAACAGCACTGTGGGTGTACCTACACCACAGGGACAAAATCCTGGAGCTCCCTCCCTAACAGCACGGTGGGTGTACCTACACCAGACGGACAAAATCCTGGAACTCCCTCCCTAACAGCACTGTGGCTGTACCTACACCACAGGGACAAAATCCTGGAACTCACTCCCTAACAGCACTGTGGGTGTACCTCCACCACAGGGACAAAATCCAGGAACTCCCTCCCTAACAGCACTGTGGGTGTACCTACACCACATGGACAAAATCCTGGAAACTCCCTCCCTAACAGCACTGTGGGTGTACCTACACCACACGGACAAAATCCTGGAACTCCCTCCCTAACAGCACGGTGGGTGTACCTACACCACAGGGACAAAATCCTGGACCACCCTCCCTAACAGCACGGTGGGTGTACCTACACCAGACGGACAAAATCCTGGAACTCCCTCCCTAACAGCGCTGTGGGTGTACCTACACCACAGGGACAAAATCCTGGACCTCCCTCCCTAACAGCACGGTTGGTGTACCTACACCAGACGGACAAATTCCTGGAACTCCCTCCCTAACAGCGCTGTGGGTGTACCTACACCACGGGGACAAAATCCTGGAACTCCCTCCCTAACAGCAGTGTGGGTGTACCTACACCACAGGGACAAAATCCTGGAACACCCTCCCTAACAGCACGGTGTGTGTACCTACACCACAGGGACAAAATCCTGGAACTCCCTCCCTAACAGCACGGTGGGTGTACCTACACCAGACGGACAAAATCCTGGAACTCCCTCCCTAACAGCGCTGTGGGTGTACCTACACCACAGGAACAAAATCCTGGAACTCCCTCCCTAAGAGCGCTGTGGGTGTACCTACACCACACGAACAAAATCCTGGAACTCCCACCCTAACAGCACTGTGGGTGTACCTACACCACAGGGACAAAATCCTGGACCTCCCTCCATAACAGCGCTGTGGGTGTACCAACACCACACGGGGACAAAATCCTGGAACTCCCTCCCTATCAGCACTGTGGGTCTACCTACACCACAGGGACAAAATCCTGGACCTCCCTCCCTAACAGTGCTGTGGGTGTACCTACACCACAGGGACAAAATCCTGGAACTCCCTCCCTAACAGCACTGTGGGTGTACCTACACCACAGGGACAAAATCCTGGAACTCCCTCCCTAACTGCACTGTGGGTGTACCTACACCACACGGGGACAAAATCCTGGAACTCCCTCCCTAACAGCGCTGTGGGTGTACCTACACCACACAGGACAAAATCCTGGAGCTCCCTCCCTAACAGCGCTGTGGGTGTACCTACACCACACGGACAAAATCCTGGAGCTCCCTCCCTAACAGCGCTGTGGGTGTACCTACACCTCAGGGACAAAATCCTGGAACTCCCTCCCTAACAGCACGGTGGGTGTACCTACACCACAGGGGACAAAATCCTGGAACTCCCTCCCTAACAGCACTGTGGGTGTACCTACACCACAGGGACAAAATCCTGGAATTCCCTCCCTAACAGCACGGTGGGTGTACCTACACCACAGGGACAAAATCCTGGAACTCCCTCCCTAACAGCGGTGTGGGTGTACCTACACCACAGGGGAGAAAATCCTGGAACTCCCTCCCTAACTGCAAGGTGTGTGTACCTACACCACAGGGACAAAATCCTGGAACTCCCTCCCTAACTGCACGGTGGGTGTACCTACACCACAGGGACAAAATCCTGGAACTCCCTCCTAACAGCACGGTGGGTGTACCTACACCACAGGGACAAAATCCTGGAACTCCCTCCCTAACGGCACTGTGGGTGTACCTACACCACACGGACAAAATCCTGGAACTCCCTCCCTAACAGCACTGTGGGTGTACCTACACCACAGGGACAAAATCCTGGTACTCCCTCCCTAACAGCACCGTGGGTGTACCTACACCACAGGCACAAAATCCTGGAACTCCCTCCCTAACAGCACTGTGGGTGTACCTACACCACAGGGACAAAATCCTGGAACTCCCTCCCTAACAGCACTGTGGGTGTACCTACACCACAGGGACAAAATCCAGGAACTCCTCCCTAACAGCACTGTGGGTGTACCTACACCACAGGGACAAAATCCTGGAGCTCCCTCCCTAACAGCACTGTGGGTGTACCTACACCACAGGGACAAAAATCCTGGAACTCCCTCCCCAACAGCACTGTGGGTTTACCTACACCACAGGGACAAAATCCTGGAACTCCCTCCCTAACAGCACCGTGGGTGTACCTGCACCACAGGGACAAAATCCTGGAACTCCCTCCCTAACAGCGCTCTAGGTGTACCTACACTACACGGACAAAATCCTGGAACTCCATCCCTAACAGCACTGTGGGTGTACCTACACCACAGGGTCAAAATCCTGGAGCTCCCTCCCTAACAGCACTGTGGGTGTACCTACACCAGACGGACAAAATCCTGGACCTCCCCCCCTAACAGCACTGTGGGTGTACCTACACCACAGGGACAAAATCCTGGAACTCCCTCCCTAACAGCACTGTGGGTGTACCTACACCACAGGGACAAAATCCTGGAACTCCTTCCCTAACAGCACTGTGGGTGTACCTACGCCACAGGGACAAAATCCTGGAACTCCCTCCCTAACAGCACTGTGGGTGTACCTACACCACATGGACAAAATCCTGGAACTCCCTCCCTAACAGCACTGTGGGTGTATCTACACCAGACGGACAAAATCCTGGAACTCCCTCCCTAACAGCACGGTGGGGTGTACCGACACCACAGGGACAAAATCCTGGACCACCCTCCCTAACAGCACTGTGGGTGTACCTACACCAGACGGACAAAATCCTGGAACTCCCTCCCTAACAGCGCTGTGGGTGTACCTACACCACAGGGACAAAATCCTGGACCTCCCTCCCTAACAGCACGGTGGGTGTATCTACACCAGACGGACAAAATCCTGGAACTCCCTCCCTAACAGCGCTGTGGGTGTACCTACACCACAGGGACAAAATCCTGGAACTCCCTCCCTAACAGCAGTGTGGGTGTACCTACACCACAGGGACAAAATCCTGGAACACCCTCCCTAACAGCACGGTGTGTGTACCTACACCACAGGGACAAAATCCTGGAACTCCCTCCCTAACAGCACGGTGGGTGTACCTACACCAGACGGACAAAATCGTGGAACTCCCTCCCTAACAGCGCTGTGGGTGTACCTACACCACAGGAACAAAATCCTGGAACTCCCTCCCTAACAGCGCTGTGGGTGTACCTACACCACACGGACAAAATCCTGGAACTCCCTCCCTAACAGCACTGTGGGTGTACCTACACCACAGGGACAAAATCCTGGACCTCCCTCCCTAACAACGCTGTGGGTGTACCTACACAACAGGGACAAAATCCTGGAGCTCCCTCCCTAACAGCACTGTGGGTGTACCTACACCACAGGGACAAAATCCTGGAACTCCCTCCCTAACAGCAGTGTGGGTGTACCTACACCACAGGGACAAAATCCTGGAACTCCCTCCCTAACAGCACTGTGGGTGTACCTACACCACAGGGACAAAATCCTGGAACTCCCTCCCTAACAGCGCTGTGGGTGTACCTACACCACACGGACAAAATCCTGGAACTCCCTCCCTAACAGCACTGTGGGTGTACCTACACCACAGGGACAAAATCCTGGAGCTCCCTCCCTAACAGCACTGTGGGTGTACCTACATCAGACGGACAAAATCCTGGACCTCCCTCCCTAACAGCACGGTGGGTGTACCTACACCAGACGGACAAAATCCTGGAACTCCCTCCCTAAGAGCACTGTGGGTGTACCTACACCACAGGGACAAAATCCTGGAACTCCCTCCCTAACAGCACTGTGGGTGTACCCTACACCACAGGGACAAAATCCTGGAGCTCCCTCCCTAACAGCACTGTGGGTGTACCTACACCAGACGGACAAAATCCTGGAACTCCCTCCCTAACAGCACGGTGGGTGTACCTACACCACAGGGACAAAATCCTGGACCTCCCTCCCTAACAGCACGGTGGGTGTACCTACACCAGACGGACAAAATCCTGGAACTCCCTCCCTAACAGCGCTGTGGGTGTACCTACACCACAGGGACCAAATCCTGGAACTCCCTCCCTAACAGCACTGTGGGTGTACCTACACCACAGGGACAAAATCCTGGAACTCCCACCCTAACAGCGCTGTGGGTGTACCTACACCACACGGGGACAAATCCTGGAACTCCCTCCCTAACAGCACCGTGGGTGTACCTACACCAGACGGACAAAATCCTGGAACTCCCTCCCTAACAGCACGGTGGGTGTACCTACAACACACGGACAAAATCCTGGAACTCCATCCCTAACAGCACTGTGGGTGTACCTACACCACAGGGACAAAAATCCTGGAGCTCCCTCCCTAACAGCACTGTGGGTGTACCTACACCAGACGGACAAAATCCTGGACCTCCCTCCCTAACAGCACGGTGGGTGTACCTACACCAGACGGACAAAATCCTGGAACTCCCTCCCTAACAGCACTGTGGGTGTACCTACACCACAGGGACAAAATCCTGGAAATCCCTCCCTAACAGCACTGTGGGTGTACCTACACCACATGGACAAAATCCTGGAACTCCCTCCCTAACAGCGCTGTGGGTGTATCTACACCAGACGGACAAAATCCTGGAACTCCCTCCCTAACAGCACGGTGGGTGTACCTACACCACAGGGACAAAATCCTGGACCACCCTCCCTAACAGCACTGTGGGTGTACCTACACCAGACGGACAAAATCCTGGAACTCCCTCCCTAACAGCGCTGTGGGTGTACCTACACCACAGGGACAAAATCCTGGACCTCCCTCCCTAACAGCACGGTGGGTGTACCTACACCAGACGGACAAAATCCTGGAACTCCCTCCCTAACAGCGCTGTGGGTGTACCTACACCACAGGGACAAAATCCTGGAACTCCCTCCCTAACAGCAGTGTGGGTGTACCTACACCACAGGGACAAAATCCTGGAACACCCTCCCTAACAGCACGGTGTGTGTACCTACACCACAGGGACAAAATCCTGGAACTCCCTCCCTAACAGCACGGTGGGTGTACCTCCACCAGACGGACAAAATCCTGGAACTCCCTCCCTAACAGCGCTGTGGGTGTACCTACACCACAGAACAAAATCCTGGAACTCCCCTCCCTAACTGTGCTGTGGGTGTACCTACACCACACGGACAAAGTCCTGGAACTCCCTCCCTAACAGCACTGTGGGTGTACCTACACCACAGGGACAAAATCCTGGAACTCCCTCCCTAACAGCACTGTGGGTGTACCTACACCACAGGGACAAAATCCTGGAGCTCCCTCCCTAACAGCACGGTGGGTGTACCTACACCAGACGGACAAAATCCTGGAACTCCCTCCCTAACAGCACTGTGGCTGTACCTACACCACAGGGACAAAATCCTGGAACTCACTCCCTAACAGCACTGTGGGTGTACCTCCACCACAGGGACAAAATCCAGGAACTCCCTCCCTAACAGCACTGTGGGTGTACCTACACCACATGGACAAAATCCTGGAACTCCCTCCCTAACAGCACTGTGGGTGTACCTACACCACACGGACAAAATCCTGGAACTCCCTCCCTAACAGCACTGTGGGTGTACCTACACCACAGGGACAAAATCCTGGAACTCCTTCCCTAACAGCACTGTGGGTGTACCTACGCCACAGGGACAAAATCCTGGAACTCCCTCCCTAACAGCACTGTGGGTGTACCTACACCACATGGACAAAATCCTGGAACTCCCTCCCTAACAGCACTGTGGGTGTATCTACACCAGACGGACAAAATCCTGGAACTCCCTCCCTAACAGCACGGTGGGTGTACCGACACCACAGGGACAAAATCCTGGACCACCCTCCCTAACAGCACTGTGGGTGTACCTACACCAGACGGACAAAATCCTGGAACTCCCTCCCTTACAGCGCTGTGGGTGTACCTACACCACAGGGACAAAATCCTGGACCTCCCTCCCTAACAGCACGGTGGGTGTATCTACACCAGACGGACAAAATCCTGGAACTCCCTCCCTAACAGCGCTGTGGGTGTACCTACACCACAGGAACAAAATCCTGGAACTCCCTCCCTAAGAGCGCTGTGGGTGTACCTACACCACACGAACAAAATCCTGGAACTCCCACCCTAACAGCACTGTGGGTGTACCTACACCACAGGGGACAAAATCCTGGACCTCCCTCCATAACAGCGCTGTGGGTGTACCTACACCACACGGGGACAAAATCCTGGAACTCCCTCCCTATCAGCACTGTGGGTCTACCTACACCACAGGGACAAAATCCTGGACCTCCCTCCCTAACAGTGCTGTGGGTGTACCTACACCACAGGGACAAAATCCTGGAACTCCCTCCCTAACAGCACTGTGGGTGTACCTACACCACAGGGACAAAATCCTGGAACTCCCTCCCTAACAGCACTGTGGGTGTACCTACACCACACGGGGACAAAATCCTGGAACTCCCTCCCTAACAGCGCTGTGGGTGTACCTACACCACACAGGACAAAATCCTGGAGCTCCCTCCCTAACAGCGCTGTGGGTGTACCTACACCACACGGACAAAATCCTGGAGCTCCCTCCCTAACAGCGCTGTGGGTGTACCTACACCTCAGGGACAAAATCCTGGAACTCCCTCCCTAACAGCACGGTGGGTGTACCTACACCACAGGGACAAAATCCTGGAACTCCCTCCCTAACAGCACTGTGGGTGTACCTACACCACAGGGACAAAATCCTGGAATTCCCTCCCTAACAGCACTGTGGGTGTGCCTACACCACAGGGACAAAATCCTGGAACTCCCTCCCTAACAGCACGGTGGGTGTAGCTACACCACAGGGACAAAATCCTGGAACTCCCTCCCTAACAGCACGGTGGGTGTACCTACACCACAGGGACAAAATCCTGGAACTCCCTCCCTAACAGCGGTGTGGGTGTACCTACACCACAGGGAGAAAATCCTGGAACTCCCTCCCTAACTGCAAGGTGTGTGTACCTACACCACAGGGACAAAATCCTGGAACTCCCTCCCTAACTGCACGGTGGGTGTACCTACACCACAGGGACAAAATCCTGGAACTCCCTCCCTAACAGCACGGTGGGTGTACCTACACCACAGGGACAAAATCCTGGAACTCCCTCCCTAACGGCACTGTGGGTGTACCTACACCACACGGACAAAATCCTGGAACTCCCTCCCTAACAGCACTGTGGGTGTACCTACACCACAGGGACAAAATCCTGGTACTCCCTCCCTAACAGCACCGTGGGTGTACCTACACCACAGGCACAAAATCCTGGAACTCCCTCCCTAACAGCACTGTGGGTGTACCTACACCACAGGGACAAAATCCTGGAACTCCCTCCCTAACAGCACTGTGGGTGTACCTACACCACAGGGACAAAATCCTGGAACTCCCTCCCTAACAGCACTGTGGGTGTACCTACACCACAGGGACAAAATCCTGGAGCTCCCTCCCTAACAGCACTGTGGGTGTACCTACACCACAGGGACAAAATCCTGGAACTCCCTCCCCAACAGCACTGTGGGTTTACCTACACCACAGGGACAAAATCCTGGAACTCCCTCCCTAACAGCACCGTGGGTGTACCTGCACCACAGGGACAAAATCCTGGAACTCCCTCCCTAACAGCGCTCTAGGTGTACCTACACTACACGGACAAAATCCTGGAACTCCATCCCTAACAGCACTGTGGGTGTACCTACACCACAGGGTCAAAATCCTGGAGCTCCCTCCCTAACAGCACTGTGGGTGTACCTACACCAGACGGACAAAATCCTGGACCTCCCCCCCTAACAGCACTGTGGGTGTACCTACACCACAGGGACAAAATCCTGGAACTCCCTCCCTAACAGCACTGTGGGTGTACCTACACCACAGGGACAAAATCCTGGAACTCCTTCCCTAACAGCACTGTGGGTGTACCTACGCCACAGGGACAAAATCCTGGAACTCCCTCCCTAACAGCACTGTGGGTGTACCTACACCACATGGACAAAATCCTGGAACTCCCTCCCTAACAGCACTGTGGGTCTATCTACACCAGACGGACAAAATCCTGGAACTCCCTCCCTAACAGCACGGTGGGTGTACCGACACCACAGGGACAAAATCCTGGACCACCCTCCCTAACAGCACTGTGGGTGTACCTACACCAGACGGACAAAATCCTGGAACTCCCTCCCTAACAGCGCTGTGGGTGTACCTACACCACAGGGACAAAATCCTGGACCTCCCTCCCTAACAGCACGGTGGGTGTATCTACACCAGACGGACAAAATCCTGGAACTCCCTCCCTAACAGCGCTGTGGGTGTACCTACACCACAGGGACAAAATCCTGGAACTCCCTCCCTAACAGCAGTGTGGGTGTACCTACACCACAGGGACAAAATCCTGGAACACCCTCCCTAACAGCACGGTGTGTGTACCTACACCACAGGGACAAAATCCTGGAACTCCCTCCCTAACAGCACGGTGGGTGTACCTACACCAGACGGACAAAATCGTGGAACTCCCTCCCTAACAGCGCTGTGGGTGTACCTACACCACAGGAACAAAATCCTGGAACTCCCTCCCTAACAGCGCTGTGGGTGTACCAACACCACACGGACAAAATCCTGGAACTCCCTCCCTAACAGCACTGTGGGTGTACCTACACCACAGGGACAAAATCCTGGACCTCCCTCCCTAACAACGCTGTGGGTGTACCTACACAACAGGGACAAAATCCTGGAGCTCCCTCCCTAACAGCACTGTGGGTGTACCTACACCACAGGGACAAAATCCTGGAACTCCCTCCCTAACAGCAGTGTGGGTGTACCTACACCACAGGGACAAAATCCTGGAACTCCCTCCCTAACAGCACTGTGGGTGTACCTACACCACAGGGACAAAATCCTGGAACTCCCTCCCTAACAGCGCTGTGGGTGTACCTACACCACACGGACAAAATCCTGGAACTCCCTCCCTAACAGCACTGTGGGTGTACCTACACCACAGGGACAAAATCCTGGAGCTCCCTCCCTAACAGCACTGTGGGTGTACCTACATCAGACGGACAAAATCCTGGACCTCCCTCCCTAACAGCACGGTGGGTGTACCTACACCAGACGGACAAAATCCTGGAACTCCCTCCCTAAGAGCACTGTGGGTGTACCTACACCACAGGGACAAAATCCTGGAACTCCCTCCCTAACAGCACTGTGGGTGTACCTACACCACAGGGACAAAATCCTGGAGCTCCCTCCCTAACAGCACTGTGGGTGTACCTACACCAGACGGACAAAATCCTGGAACTCCCTCCCTAACAGCACGGTGGGTGTACCTACACCACAGGGACAAAATCCTGGACCTCCCTCCCTAACAGCACGGTGGGTGTACCTACACCAGACGGACAAAATCCTGGAACTCCCTCCCTAACAGCGCTGTGGGTGTACCTACACCACAGGGACCAAATCCTGGAACTCCCTCCCTAACAGCACTGTGGGTGTACCTACACCACAGGGACAAAATCCTGGAACTCCCACCCTTACAGCGCTGTGGGTGTACCTACACCACACGGGGACAAATCCTGGAACTCCCTCCCTAACAGCACCGTGGGTGTACCTACACCAGACGGACAAAATCCTGGAACTCCCTCCCTAACAGCACGGTGGGTGTACCTACACCAGACGGACAAAATCCTGGAACTCCCTCCCTAACAGCGCTGTGGGTGTACCTACACCACAGGGACCAAATCCTGGAACTCCCTCCCTAACAGCACTGTGGGTGTACCTACACCACAGGGACAAAATCCTGGACCTGCCTCCCTAACTGCACTGTGGGTGTACCTACACCAGACGGACAAAATCCTGGAACTCCCTCCCTTACAGCACGGTGGGTGTACCTACACCAGACGGACATAATCCTGGAACTCCCTCCCTAACAGCACTGTGGGTGTACCTACACCACACGGACAAAATCCTGGACCTCCCTCCCTAACAGCACTGTGGGTGTACCTACACCACATGGACATAATCCTGGAACTCCCTCCCTAACAGCGCTGTGGGTGTACCTACACCACAGGGACAAAATCCTGGAACTCCCTCCCTAACAGCACTGTGGGTGTACCTACACCACAGGGACAAAATCCTGGAACTCCCTCCCTAACAGCACTGTGGGTGTACCTACAGCACAGGGACAAAATCCTGGAACTCCCTCCCTAACAGCACGGTGGGTGTACCTACACCACAGGGACAAAATCCTGGAACTCCCTCCCTAACAGCATTGTGGGTGTACCTACACCACACGGACAAAATCCTGGAGCTCCCTCCCTAACAGCACTGTGGGTGTACCTACACCACAGGGACAAAATCCTGGAACTCCCTCCCTAACAGCACGGTGGGTGTACCTACACCACACGGACAAAATCCTGGAACTCCCTCCCTAACAGCACTGTGGGTGTACCTACACCACAGGGACAAAATCCTGGAACTCCCTCCCTAACAGCACTGTGGGTGTACCTACACCACAGGGACAAAATCCTGGAACTCCCTCCCTAACAGCGCTGTGGGTGTACCTACACCACAGGGACAAAATCCTGGACCTCCCTCCCTAACAGCGCTGTGGGTGTGCCTACACCACAAGGGGACAAAATCCTGGAACTCCCTCCCTAACAGCACTGTGGGTGTACCTACACCACAGGGACAAAATCCTGGACCTCCCTCCCTAACAGGGCTGTGGGTGTACCTAAACCACACGGGGACAAAATCCTGGAACTCCCTCCCTAACAGCGCTGTGTGTTTACCTACACCACACAGGACAAAATCCTGGAACTCCCTCCCTAACAGCACGGTGGGTGTACCTACACCACAGGGACAAAATCCTGGAGCTCCCTCCCTAACAGCACTGTGGGTGTACCTACACCACAGGGACAAAATCCTGGAACTCGCTCCCTAACAGCGCCGTGGGTGTACCTACACCAGACGGACAATATCCTGGACCTCCCTCCCTAACAGCACAGTGTGTGTACCTGCACCACAGGGACAAAATCCTGGAACTCCCTCCCTAACAGCACTGTGGGTGTACCTGCACCACAGGGACAAAATCCTGGAACTCCCTCCCTAACAGCACTGTGGGTGTACCTGCACCACAGGGACAAAATCCTGGAACTCCCTCCCTAACAGCACTGTGGGTGTACCTACACCACAGGGACAAAATCCTGGAACTCCCTCCATAACAACGCTGTGGGTGTACCTAAACCAGACGGACAAAATCCTGGAACTCCCTCCCTAACAGCGCTGTGGGTGAACCTACACCACAGGGACAAAATCCTGGACCTCCCTCCCTAACAGCACGGTGGGTGTACCTACACCAGACGGAAAAAATCCTGGAACTCCCTCCCTAACAGCACTGTGGGTGTACCTACACCACAGGGACAAAATCCTGGAGCTCCCTCCCTAACAGCACTGTGGGTGTACCTACATCAGACGGACAAAATCCTGGACCTCCCTCCCTAACAGCACGGTGGGTGTACCAACACCAGACGGACAAAATCCTGGAACTCCCTCCCTAACAGCACGGTGGGTGTACCTACACCACACGGGGACAAAATCCTGGAACTCCCTCCCAAACAGCACCATGGGTGTACCTACGCCACAGGGACAAATTCCTGGAACTCCCTCCCTAACAGCACTGTGGGTGTACCTACACCACAGGGACAAAATCCTGGAACTCCCTCCCTAACAGCACTGTTGGTGTACCTACACCACAGGGACAAAATCCTGGAGCTCCCTCCCTAACAGCACGGTGGGTATACCTACACCAGACGGACAAAATCCTGGAACTCCCTCCCTAACAGCACTGTGGGTGTACCTACCCCACAGGGACAAAATCCTGGAACTCCCTCCCTATCAGCACTGTGGGTGTACCTACACCACAGGGACAAAATCCTGGAACTCCCTCCCTAACAGCACTGTGGGTGTACCTACACCAGTTGGACAAAATCCTGGAACTCCCTCCCTAACAGCACCGTGGGTGTATCTACACCAGACGGACAAAATCCTGGATCTCCCTCCCTAACAGCACGGTGGGTGTACCTGCACCACAGGGACAAAATCCTGGACCACCCTCACTAACAGCACGGTGGGTGTACCTACACCAGACGGACAAAATCCTGGAACTCCCTCCCTAACAGCGCTGTGGGTGTACCTACACCACAGGGACAAAATCCTGGACCTCCCTCCCTAACAGCATGGTGGGTGTACCTACACCAGACGGACAAAATCCTGGAACTCCCTCCCTAACAGCGCTGTGGGTGTACCTACACCACAGCGACATAATCCTGGAACTCCCTCCCTAACAGCAGTGTGGGTGTACCTACACCACAGTGACAAAATCCTGGAACACCCTCCCTAACAGCACGGTGTGTGTACCTACACCACAGGGACAATTTCCTGGAACTCCCTCCCTAACAGCACGGTGGGTGTACCTACACCAGACGAAAAAAATCCTGGAACTCCCTCCCTAACAGCGCTGTGGGTGTACCTACACCACAGGAACAAAATCCTGGAACTCCCTCCCTAACAGCGCTGTGGGTGTACCTACACCACAGGGACAAAATCCTGGAACTCCCTCCCTAACAGCGCCGTGGGTGTACCTACACCACACAGACAAAATCCTGGAACTCCCTCCATAACAGCGCTGTGGGTGTACCTACACCACACGGGGACAAAATCCTGGAACTCCCTCCCTAACAGCACTGTGGGTGTACCTACACCACAAGGACAAAATCCTGGAACTCCCTCCCTAACAGCGCTGTGGGTGTACCTACACCTCACGGGGACAAAATCCTGGAACTCCCTCCCTAACAGCGCAGTGGGTGTACCTACACCACACAGGACAAAATCCTGGAACTCCCTCCCTAACAGCACGGTGGGTGTACCTACACCACAGGGACAAAATCCTGGAACTCCCTCCCTAACAGCACGGTGGGTGTACCTACACCACAGGGACAAAATCCTGGAAATCCCTCCCTAACAGCACGGTGGGTGTACCTACACCACAGGGACAAAATCCTGGAACTCCCTCCCTAACAGCGCCGTGGGTGTACCTACACCACAGGGACAAAATCCTGGAACTCCCTCCCTAACAGCACAGTGGGTGTACCTACACCACAGGGACAAAATCCTGGAACTCCCTCCCTAACAGCACTGTGGGTGTACCTACACCACAGGGAGAAAATCCTGGAAATCCCTCCCTAACTGCACGGTGGGTGTACCTACACCACAGGGACAAAATCCTGGAACTCACTCCCTAACTGCACGGTGGGTGTACCTACACCACAGGGACAAATTCCTGGAACTCCCTCCCTAACAGCACGGTGGGTGTACCTACACCACAGGGACAAAATCCTGGAACTCCCTCCCTAACAGCACTGTGGGTGTACCTACACCACACGGACAAAATCCTGGAACTCCCTCCCTAACAGCACCGTGGGTGTACCTACACCACAGGGACAATATCCTGGAACTCCCTCCCTAACAGCACTGTGGGTGTACCTACACCACAGGGACAAAATCCTGGAACTCCCTCCCTAACAGCACTGTGGGTGTACCTACACCACAGGGACAAAATCCTGGAACTCCCTCCCTAACAGCGCTGTGGGTGTACCTACACCACAGGGACAATATCCTGGAGCTCCCTCCCTAACAGCACGGTGGGTGTACCTACACCAGACGGACAAAATCCTGGAACTCCCTCCCTAACAGCACTGTGGGTGTACCTACACCACAGGGACAAAATCCTGGAACTACCTCCCTAACAGCACTGTGGGTGTACCTACACCACAGGGACAAAATCCTGGAGCTCCCTCCCTATCAGCACTGTGGGTGTACCTACACCAGACGGACAAAATCCTGGAACTCCCTCCCTAACAGCACTGTGGGTGTACCTACACCACAGGGACAAAATCCTGGAACTCCCTCCCTAACAGCACTGTGGGTGTACCTACACCACAGGGAGAAAATCCTGGAACTCCCTCCCTAACAGCACGGTGGGTGTACCTACACCACAGGGACAAAATCCTGGAACTCCCTCCCTAACAGCGCTGTGGGTGTACCTACACCACAGGGACAAAATCCTGGAACTCCCTCCCTAACAGCGCTGTGGGTGTATCTACACCAGACGGACAAAATCCTGGAACTCCCTCCCTAACAGCACGGTGAGTGTACCTGCACCACAGGGACAAAATCCTGGACCACCCTCACTAACAGCACGGTGGGTGTACCTACACCAGACGGACAAAATCCTGGAACTCCCTCCCTAACAGCGCTGTGGGTGTACCTACACCACAGGGACAAATTCCTGGACCTCCCTCCCTAACAGCGCTGTGGGTGTACCTACACCACACGGGGACAAAATCCTGGAACTCCCTCCCTAACAGCGCTGTGGGTGTACCTACACCACACAGGACAAAATCCTGGAACTCCCTCCCTAACAGCACGGTGGGTGTACCTACACCACAGGGACAAAATCCTGGAACTCCCTCCCTAACAGCACGGTGGGTGTACCTACACCACAGGGACAAAATCCTGGAAATCCCTCCCTAACAGCACGGTGGGTGTACCTACACCACAGGGACAAAATCCTGGAACTCCCTCCCTTACAGCGCTGTGGGTGTACCTACACCACAGGGACAAAATCCTGGAACTCCCTCCCTAACAGCACGGTGGGTGTACCTACACCACAGGGACAAAATCCTGGAACTGCCTCCCTAACTGCACGGTGGGTGTACCTACACCACAGGGACAAAATCCTGGAACTCCCTCCCTAACTGCACGGTGGGTGTACCTACACCACAGGGACAAAATCCTGGAACTCCCTCCCTAACAGCACGGTGGGTGTACCTACACCACAGGGACAAAATCCTGGAACTCCCTCCCTAACAGCACTGTGGGTGTACCTACACCACACGGACAAAATCCTGGAACTCCCTCCCTAACAGCACGGTGGGTGTACCTACACCACAGGGACAAAATCCTGGAACTCCCTCCCTAACAGCACTGTGGGTGTACCTACACCACAGGGACAAAATCCTGGAACTCCCTCCCTAACAGCACTGTGGGTGTACCTACACCACAGGGACAAAATCCTGGAGCTCCCTCCCTAACAGCACTGTGGGTGTACCTACACCACAGGGACAAAATCCTGGAACTCCCTCCCTAACAGCACCGTGGGTTTACCTACACCACAGGGACAATATCCTGGAACTCCCTCCCTAACAGCACCGTGGGTGTACCTACACCACAGGGACAAAATCCTGGAACTCCCTCCCTAACAGCGCTGTGGGTGTACCTACACCACACGGACAAAATCCTGGAACTCCCTCCCTAACAGCACTGTGGGTGTACCTACACCACAGGGACAAAATCCTGGAGCTCCCTCCCTAACAGCACTGTGGGTGTACCTACACCACAGGGACAAAATCCTGGAACTCCCTCCCTAACAGCACTGTGGGTGTACCTACACCACAGAGACAAAATCCTGGAGCTCTCTCCCTAACAGCACTGTGGGTGTACCTACACCAGACGGACCAAATCCTGGAACTCCCTCCCTAACAGCACTGTTGGTGTACCTACACCACAGGGACAAAATCCTGGAACTCCCTCCCTAACAGCACTGTGGGTGTACCTACACCACAGGGACAAAATCCTGGAACTCCCTCCCTAACAGCACCGTGGGTGTACCTACAGCACAGGGACAAAATCCTGGAACTCCCTCCCCAACAGCACTGTGGGTGTACCTACACCACAGGGACAAAATCCTGGAACTCCCTCCCTAACAGCACTGTGGGTGTACCTACACCACAGGGACAAAATCCTGGAACTCCCTCCCTAACAGCACTGTGGGTGTACCTACACCACAGGGACAAAATCCTGGAACTCCCTCCCTAACAGCACGGTGGGTGTACCTACACAACATGGACAAAATCCTGGAACTCCCACCCTAACAGCGCTGTGGGTGTACCTACACCACAGAGACAAAATCCTGGAATTCCCTCCCTAACAGCGCTGTGGGTGTAACTACACCACAGGGGACAAAATCCTGGAACTCCCTCCCTAACAGCGCTGTGGGTGTACCTACACCACAGGGACAAAATCCTGGAACTCCCTCCCTAACAGCGCTGTGGGTGTACCTACACCACAGGGACAAAATCCTGGAACTCCCTCCCTAACAGCACGGTGGGTGTACCTACACCACAGGGACAAAATCCTGGAACTCCCTCCCTAACAGCGCTGTGGGTGTACCTACACCACAGGGACAAAATCCTGGAACTCCCTCCCTAACAGCGCTGTGGGTGTACCTACACCACAGGGACAAAATCCTGGAATTCCCTCCCTAACAGCACTGTGTGTGTACCTACACCACAGGGACAAAATCCTGGAACTCCCTCCCTAACAGCACTGTGGGTGTACCTACACCACAGGGACAAAATCCTGGAACTCCCTCCCTAACAGCACTGTGTGTGTACCTACACCACAGGGACAAAATCCTGGAACTCCCTCCCTAACAGCACTGTGGGTGTACCTACACCACACGGACAAAATCCTGGAACTCACTCCCTAAAAGCACGGTGGGTGTACCTACACCACAGGGACAAAATCCTGGAACTCCCTCCCTAACAGCACTGTTGGTGTACCTACACCACGGGGACAAAATCCTGGAACTCCCTCCCTAACAGCGCTGTGGGTGTACCTACACCACACGGACAAAATCTTGGAACTCCCTCCCTAACAGCACTGTGGGTGTACCTACACCACGGGGACAAAATCCTGGAACTCCCTCCCTAACAGCGCTGTGGGTGTACCTACACCATAGGGACAAAATCCTGGAACTCCCTCCCTAACAGCGCTGTGGGTGTACCTACACCACAGGGACAAGATCCGGGACCTCCCTCCCTAACAGCACGGTGGGTGTTCCTACACCACACGGACAAAATCCTGGAACTCCCTCCCTAACAGCGCGGTGGGTGTACCTGCACCGCACGGGACAAAATCCTGGAACTCACTCCCTAACAGCACTGTGGGTGTACCTACACCACAGGGACAAAATCCTGGAACTCACTCCCTAACAGCGGTGTGGGTGTACCTACACCACAGGGACAAGATCCTGGACCTCCCTCCCTAACAGCACGGTGGGTGTACCTACACCACAGGAACAAAGTCCTGGAACTCCCTCCCTAACAGCACTGTGGGTGTACCTACACCACAGGGACAAGATCCTGGACCTCCCTCCCTAACAGCACTGTGGGTGTACCAACACCACAGGGACAAAGTCCTGGAACTCCCTCCCTAACAGCACTGTGGGTGTACCTGCACCACTGGGACAAAATCCTGGAACTCCTTCCCTAACAGCGCTGTGGGTGTACCTACACCACAGGGACAAAATCCTGGAACTCCCTCCCTAACAGCACTGTGGGTGTACCTACACCACAGGGACAAGATCCTGGACCTCCCTCCCTAACAGCGCCGTGGGTGTACCTACACCACAGGGACAAAGTCCTGGAACTCCCTCCCTAACAGCGCCGTGGGTTTACCTACACCACAGGGACAAAGTCCTGGAACTCCCTCCCTAACAGCGCCGTGGGTGTACCTACACCACAGGGACAAAGTCCTGGAACTCCCTCCCTAACAGCGCCGTGGGTGTACCTACACCACAGGGACAAAATCCTGGAACTCCCTCCCTAACAGCACGGTGGGTGTACCTACACCACAGGGACAAAATCCTGGAACTCCCTCCCTAACAGCACTGTGGGTGTACCTACACCACAGGGACAAAGTCCTGGAACTCCCTCCCTAACAACACAGTGGGTGTACCTACACCACAGGGACAAAATCCTGGAACTCCCTCCCTAACAGCACTGTGGGTGTACCTACACCACAGGGACAAAATCCTGGAACTCCCTCCCTAACAGCACTGTGGGTGTACCTACACCACAGGGACAAAATCCTGGAACTCCCTCCCTAACAGCGCTGTGGGTGTACCTACACCACACGGACAAAGTCCTGGAACTCCCTCCCTAACAGCGCCGTGGGTGTACCTACACCACAGGGACAAAATCCTGGAACTCCCTTCCTAACAGCACTGTGTGTGTACCTACACCACAGGGACAAAATCCTGGAGCTCCCTCCCTAACAGCACTGTGGGTGTACCTACACCACAGGGACAAGATCCTGGACCTCCCTCCCTAACAGCACGGTGGGTGTACCTACACCACAGGGACAAAATCCAGGAACTCCCTCCCTAACAGCACTGTGGGTGTACCTACACCACAGGGACAAAATCCTGGAACTCCCTCCCTAACAGCGCTGTGGGTGTACCTACACCACAGGGACAAAATCCTGGAACTCCCTCCCTAACAGCACTGTGGGTGTACCTACACCACAGGGACAAAATCCTGGAACTCCCTCCCTAACAGCGCTGTGGGTGTACCTACGCCACAGGGACAAAATCCTGGAACTCCCTCCCTAACAGCGCTGTGGGTGTACCTACACCACATGGACAAAATCCTGGAACTCCCTCCCTAACAGCACGGTGGGTGTACCTGCACCGCACGGGACAAAATCCTGGAACTCACTCCCTAACAGCACTGTGGGTGTACCTACACCACAGGGACAAAATCCTGGAACTCCCTCCCTAACAGCGGTGTGGTTGTACCTACACCACAGGGACAAGATCCTGGACCTCCCTCCCTAACAGCACGGTGGGTGTACCTACACCACAGGGACAAAGTCCTGGAACTCCCTCCCTAACAGCACTGTGGGTGTACCTACTCCACAGGGACAAGATCCTGGACCTCCCTCCCTAACAGCACTGTGGGTGTACCTACACCACAGGGACAAAGTCCTGGAACTCCCTCCCTAACAGCACGGTGGGTGTACCTACACCACAGGGACAAAATCCTGGAACTCCTTCCCTAACAGCGCTGTGGGTGTACCTACACCAAAGGGACAAAATCCTGGAACTCCCTCCCTAACAGCACTGTGGGTGTACCTACACCACAGGGACAAGATCCTGGACCTCCCTCCCTAACAGCGCCGTGGGTGTACCTACACCACAGGGACAAAGTCCTGGAACTCCCTCCCTAACAGCGCCGTGGGTGTACCTACACCACAGGGACAAAGTCCTGGAACTCCCTCCCTAACAGCGCCGTGGTTGTATCTACACCACAGGGACAAAGTCCTGGAACTCCCTCCCTAACAGCGCCGTGGGTGTACTTACACCACAGAGACAAAATCCTGGAGCTCCCTCCCTAACAGCACAGTGGGTGTACCTACACCACAGGGACAAAATCCTGGAACTCCCTCCCTAACAGCACTGTGGGTGTACCTACACCACAGGGACAAAGTCCTGGAACTCCCTCCCTAACAGCGCTGTGGGTGTACCTACACCACAGGGACAAAATCCTGGAACTCCCTCCCTAACAGCACTGTGGGTGTACCTACGCCACACGGACAAAGTCCTGGAACTCCCTCCCTAACAGCGCTGTGGGTGTACCTACACCACATGGACAAAATCCTGGAACTCCCTCCCTAACAGCACGGTGGGTGTACCTGCACCGCACGGGACAAAATCCTGGAACTCACTCCCTAACAGCACTGTGGGTGTACCTACACCACAGGGACAAAATCCTGGAACTCCCTCCCTAACAGCGGTGTGGGTGTACCTACACCTCAGGGACAAGATCCTGGACCTCCCTCCCTAACAGCACGGTGGGTGTACCTACACCACAGGGACAAAGTCCTGGAACTCCCTCCCTAACAGCACTGTGGGTGTACCTACTCCACAGGGACAAGATCCTGCACCTCCCTCCCTAACAGCACTGTGGGTGTACCTACACCACAGGGACAAAGTCCTGGAACTCCCTCCCTAACAGCACTGTGGGTGTACCTACACCACAGGGACAAAATCCTGGAACTCCCTCCCTAACAGCACTGTGGGTGTACCTACACCACAGGGGACAAAATCCTGGAACTCCCTCCCTAACAGCACCGTGGGTGTACCTACACCACAGGGGACAAAATCCTGGAACTCCCTCCCTAACAGCGCTGTGGGTGTACCTACACCACACGGGGACAAAATTCTGGAAATCCCTCCCTAACAGCGCTGTGGGTGTACCTACACCACACGGGGACAAAATCCTGGAACTCCCTCCCTAACAGCACCATGGGTGTTCCTACGCCACACGGGGACAAAATCCTGGAACTCCCTCCCTAACAGCACTGTGGGTGTACTTACACCACGGGGATAAAATCCTGGAACTCCCTCCCTAACAGCATCGTGGGTGTCCCTACACCACACGGGGACAAAATCCTGGAACTCCCTCCCTAACAGCACTGTGGGTGTACCTACACCACAGGGACAAAATCCTGGAACTCCCTCCCTAACAGCACTGTGGGTGTACCTACACCACAGGCACAAAATCCTGGAGCTCCCTCCCTAACAGCACTGTGGGTGTACCTACACCACAGGGACAAAATCCTGGAACTCCCTCCCTAACAGCACTGTGGGTGTACCTACACCACAGGGACAAAATCCTGGAACTCCCTCCCTAACAGCACCGTGGGTGTACCTACACCACAGGGACAAAATCCTGGAACTCCCTCCCTAACAGCGCTGTGGGTGTACCTACACCACACGGACAAAATCCTGGAACTCCCTCCCTAACAGCACTGTGGGTGTACCTACACCACAGGGACAAAATCCTGGAGCTCCCTCCCTAACAGCACTGTGGGTGTACCTACATCAGACGGACAAAACCCTGGACCTCCCTCCCTAACAGCACGGTGGGTGTACCTATACCAGACGGACAAAATCCTGGAACACCCTCCCTAACAGCACTGTGGGTGTACCTACACCACAGGGACAAAATCCTGGAGCTCCCTCCCTAACAGCACTGTGGGTGTACCTACACCAGACGGGGACAAAATACTGGAACTCCCTCCCTAACAGCGCTGTGGGTGTACCTACACCACACAGGACAAAATCCTGGAACTCCCTCCCTAACAGCACTGTGGGTGTACCTACACCACAGGGACAAAATCCTGGAACTCCCTCCCTAACAGCACCGTGGGTTTACCTACACCACAGGGACAATATCCTGGAACTCCCTCCCTAACAGCACCGTGGGTGTACCTACACCACAGGGACAAAATCCTGGAACTCCCTCCCTAACAGCGCTGTGGGTGTACCTACACCACACGGACAAAATCCTGGAACTCCCTCCCTAACAGCACTGTGGGTGTACCTACACCACAGGGACAAAATCCTGGAGCTCCCTCCCTAACAGCACTGTGGGTGTACCTACACCACAGGGACAAAATCCTGGAACTCCCTCCCTAACAGCACTGTGGGTGTACCTACACCACAGAGACAAAATCCTGGAGCTCTCTCCCTAACAGCACTGTGGGTGTACCTACACCAGACGGACCAAATCCTGGAACTCCCTCCCTAACAGCACTGTTGGTGTACCTACACCACAGGGACAAAATCCTGGAACTCCCTCCCTAACAGCACTGTGGGTGTACCTACACCACAGGGACAAAATCCTGGAACTCCCTCCCTAACAGCACCGTGGGTGTACCTACAGCACAGGGACAAAATCCTGGAACTCCCTCCCCAACAGCACTGTGGGTGTACCTACACCACAGGGACAAAATCCTGGAACTCCCTCCCTAACAGCACTGTGGGTGTACCTACACCACAGGGACAAAATCCTGGAACTCCCTCCCTAACAGCACTGTGGGTGTACCTACACCACAGGGACAAAATCCTGGAACTCCCTCCCTAACAGCACGGTGGGTGTACCTACACAACATGGACAAAATCCTGGAACTCCCACCCTAACAGCGCTGTGGGTGTACCTACACCACAGAGACAAAATCCTGGAATTCCCTCCCTAACAGCGCTGTGGGTGTAACTACACCACAGGGGACAAAATCCTGGAACTCCCTCCCTAACAGCGCTGTGGGTGTACCTACACCACAGGGACAAAATCCTGGAACTCCCTCCCTAACAGCGCTGTGGGTGTACCTACACCACAGGGACAAAATCCTGGAACTCCCTCCCTAACAGCACGGTGGGTGTACCTACACCACAGGGACAAAATCCTGGAACTCCCTCCCTAACAGCGCTGTGGGTGTACCTACACCACAGGGACAAAATCCTGGAACTCCCTCCCTAACAGCGCTGTGGGTGTACCTACACCACAGGGACAAAATCCTGGAATTCCCTCCCTAACAGCACTGTGTGTGTACCTACACCACAGGGACAAAATCCTGGAACTCCCTCCCTAACAGCACTGTGGGTGTACCTACACCACAGGGACAAAATCCTGGAACTCCCTCCCTAACAGCACTGTGTGTGTACCTACACCACAGGGACAAAATCCTGGAACTCCCTCCCTAACAGCACTGTGGGTGTACCTACACCACACGGACAAAATCCTGGAACTCACTCCCTAAAAGCACGGTGGGTGTACCTACACCACAGGGACAAAATCCTGGAACTCCCTCCCTAACAGCACTGTTGGTGTACCTACACCACGGGGACAAAATCCTGGAACTCCCTCCCTAACAGCGCTGTGGGTGTACCTACACCACACGGACAAAATCTTGGAACTCCCTCCCTAACAGCACTGTGGGTGTACCTACACCACGGGGACAAAATCCTGGAACTCCCTCCCTAACAGCGCTGTGGGTGTACCTACACCATAGGGACAAAATCCTGGAACTCCCTCCCTAACAGCGCTGTGGGTGTACCTACACCACAGGGACAAGATCCGGGACCTCCCTCCCTAACAGCACGGTGGGTGTTCCTACACCACACGGACAAAATCCTGGAACTCCCTCCCTAACAGCGCGGTGGGTGTACCTGCACCGCACGGGACAAAATCCTGGAACTCACTCCCTAACAGCACTGTGGGTGTACCTACACCACAGGGACAAAATCCTGGAACTCACTCCCTAACAGCGGTGTGGGTGTACCTACACCACAGGGACAAGATCCTGGACCTCCCTCCCTAACAGCACGGTGGGTGTACCTACACCACAGGAACAAAGTCCTGGAACTCCCTCCCTAACAGCACTGTGGGTGTACCTACACCACAGGGACAAGATCCTGGACCTCCCTCCCTAACAGCACTGTGGGTGTACCAACACCACAGGGACAAAGTCCTGGAACTCCCTCCCTAACAGCACTGTGGGTGTACCTGCACCACAGGGACAAAATCCTGGAACTCCTTCCCTAACAGCGCTGTGGGTGTACCTACACCACAGGGACAAAATCCTGGAACTCCCTCCCTAACAGCACTGTGGGTGTACCTACACCACAGGGACAAGATCCTGGACCTCCCTCCCTAACAGCGCCGTGGGTGTACCTACACCACAGGGACAAAGTCCTGGAACTCCCTCCCTAACAGCGCCGTGGGTTTACCTACACCACAGGGACAAAGTCCTGGAACTCCCTCCCTAACAGCGCCGTGGGTGTACCTACACCACAGGGACAAAGTCCTGGAACTCCCTCCCTAACAGCGCCGTGGGTGTACCTACACCACAGGGACAAAATCCTGGAACTCCCTCCCTAACAGCACGGTGGGTGTACCTACACCACAGGGACAAAATCCTGGAACTCCCTCCCTAACAGCACTGTGGGTGTACCTACACCACAGGGACAAAGTCCTGGAACTCCCTCCCTAACAACACAGTGGGTGTACCTACACCACAGGGACAAAATCCTGGAACTCCCTCCCTAACAGCACTGTGGGTGTACCTACACCACAGGGACAAAATCCTGGAACTCCCTCCCTAACAGCACTGTGGGTGTACCTACACCACAGGGACAAAATCCTGGAACTCCCTCCCTAACAGCGCTGTGGGTGTACCTACACCACACGGACAAAGTCCTGGAACTCCCTCCCTAACAGCGCCGTGGGTGTACCTACACCACAGGGACAAAATCCTGGAACTCCCTTCCTAACAGCACTGTGTGTGTACCTACACCACAGGGACAAAATCCTGGAGCTCCCTCCCTAACAGCACTGTGGGTGTACCTACACCACAGGGACAAGATCCTGGACCTCCCTCCCTAACAGCACGGTGGGTGTACCTACACCACAGGGACAAAATCCAGGAACTCCCTCCCTAACAGCACTGTGGGTGTACCTACACCACAGGGACAAAATCCTGGAACTCCCTCCCTAACAGCGCTGTGGGTGTACCTACACCACAGGGACAAAATCCTGGAACTCCCTCCCTAACAGCACTGTGGGTGTACCTACACCACAGGGACAAAATCCTGGAACTCCCTCCCTAACAGCGCTGTGGGTGTACCTACGCCACAGGGACAAAATCCTGGAACTCCCTCCCTAACAGCGCTGTGGGTGTACCTACACCACATGGACAAAATCCTGGAACTCCCTCCCTAACAGCACGGTGGGTGTACCTGCACCGCACGGGACAAAATCCTGGAACTCACTCCCTAACAGCACTGTGGGTGTACCTACACCACAGGGACAAAATCCTGGAACTCCCTCCCTAACAGCGGTGTGGTTGTACCTACACCACAGGGACAAGATCCTGGACCTCCCTCCCTAACAGCACGGTGGGTGTACCTACACCACAGGGACAAAGTCCTGGAACTCCCTCCCTAACAGCACTGTGGGTGTACCTACTCCACAGGGACAAGATCCTGGACCTCCCTCCCTAACAGCACTGTGGGTGTACCTACACCACAGGGACAAAGTCCTGGAACTCCCTCCCTAACAGCACGGTGGGTGTACCTACACCACAGGGACAAAATCCTGGAACTCCTTCCCTAACAGCGCTGTGGGTGTACCTACACCAAAGGGACAAAATCCTGGAACTCCCTCCCTAACAGCACTGTGGGTGTACCTACACCACAGGGACAAGATCCTGGACCTCCCTCCCTAACAGCGCCGTGGGTGTACCTACACCACAGGGACAAAGTCCTGGAACTCCCTCCCTAACAGCGCCGTGGGTGTACCTACACCACAGGGACAAAGTCCTGGAACTCCCTCCCTAACAGCGCCGTGGTTGTATCTACACCACAGGGACAAAGTCCTGGAACTCCCTCCCTAACAGCGCCGTGGGTGTACTTACACCACAGAGACAAAATCCTGGAGCTCCCTCCCTAACAGCACAGTGGGTGTACCTACACCACAGGGACAAAATCCTGGAACTCCCTCCCTAACAGCACTGTGGGTGTACCTACACCACAGGGACAAAGTCCTGGAACTCCCTCCCTAACAGCGCTGTGGGTGTACCTACACCACAGGGACAAAATCCTGGAACTCCCTCCCTAACAGCACTGTGGGTGTACCTACGCCACACGGACAAAGTCCTGGAACTCCCTCCCTAACAGCGCTGTGGGTGTACCTACACCACATGGACAAAATCCTGGAACTCCCTCCCTAACAGCACGGTGGGTGTACCTGCACCGCACGGGACAAAATCCTGGAACTCACTCCCTAACAGCACTGTGGGTGTACCTACACCACAGGGACAAAATCCTGGAACTCCCTCCCTAACAGCGGTGTGGGTGTACCTACACCTCAGGGACAAGATCCTGGACCTCCCTCCCTAACAGCACGGTGGGTGTACCTACACCACAGGGACAAAGTCCTGGAACTCCCTCCCTAACAGCACTGTGGGTGTACCTACTCCACAGGGACAAGATCCTGCACCTCCCTTCTAACAGCACTGTGGGTGTACCTACACCACAGGGACAAAGTCCTGGAACTCCCTCCCTAACAGCACTGTGGGTGTACCTACACCACAGGGACAAAATCCTGGAACTCCCTCCCTAACAGCACTGTGGGTGTACCTACACCACAGGGGACAAAATCCTGGAACTCCCTCCCTAACAGCACCGTGGGTGTACCTACACCACAGGGGACAAAATCCTGGAACTCCCTCCCTAACAGCGCTGTGGGTGTACCTACACCACACGGGGACAAAATTCTGGAAATCCCTCCCTAACAGCGCTGTGGGTGTACCTACACCACACGGGGACAAAATCCTGGAACTCCCTCCCTAACAGCACCATGGGTGTTCCTACGCCACACGGGGACAAAATCCTGGAACTCCCTCCCTAACAGCACTGTGGGTGTACTTACACCACGGGGACAAAATCCTGGAACTCCCTCCCTAACAGCATCGTGGGTGTCCCTACACCACACGGGGACAAAATCCTGGAACTCCCTCCCTAACAGCACTGTGGGTGTACCTACACCACAGGGACAAAATCCTGGAACTCCCTCCCTAACAGCACTGTGGGTGTACCTACACCACAGGCACAAAATCCTGGAGCTCCCTCCCTAACAGCACTGTGGGTGTACCTACACCACAGGGACAAAATCCTGGAACTCCCTCCCTAACAGCACTGTGGGTGTACCTACACCACAGGGACAAAATCCTGGAACTCCCTCCCTAACAGCACCGTGGGTGTACCTACACCACAGGGACAAAATCCTGGAACTCCCTCCCTAACAGCGCTGTGGGTGTACCTACACCACACGGACAAAATCCTGGAACTCCCTCCCTAACAGCACTGTGGGTGTACCTACACCACAGGGACAAAATCCTGGAGCTCCCTCCCTAACAGCACTGTGGGTGTACCTACATCAGACGGACAAAACCCTGGACCTCCCTCCCTAACAGCACGGTGGGTGTACCTATACCAGACGGACAAAATCCTGGAACACCCTCCCTAACAGCACTGTGGGTGTACCTACACCACAGGGACAAAATCCTGGAGCTCCCTCCCTAACAGCACTGTGGGTGTACCTACACCAGACGGGGACAAAATACTGGAACTCCCTCCCTAACAGCGCTGTGGGTGTACCTACACCACACAGGACAAAATCCTGGAACTCCCTCCCTAAAAGCACTGTGGGTGTACCTACACCACAGGGACAAAATCCTGGAGCTCCCTCCCTAACAGCACTGTGGGTGTACCTACACCAGACGGACAAAATCCTGGACCTCCCTCCCTTACAGCACGGTGGGTGTACCTACACCAGACGGACAAAATCCTGGAACTCCCTCCCTAACAGCACTGTGGGTGTACCTACACCACAGGGACAAAATCCTGGAACTCCCTCCCTAACAGCACTGTGGGTGAACCTACACCACAGGGACAAAATCCTGGAACTCCTTCCCTAACAGCACTGTGGGTGTATCTACACCAGACGGACAAAATCCTGGAACTCCCTCCCTAACAGCACGGTGGGTGTACCTACACCACATGGACAAAATCCTGGACCTCCCTCCCTAACAGCACGGTGGGTGTACCTACACCAGACGGACAAAATCCTGGAACTCCCTCCCTAACAGCGCTGTTGGTGTACCTACACCACAGGGACAAAATCTAGGAACTCCCTCCCTAACAGCACTGTGGGTGTACCTACACCACAGGGACAAAATCCTGGAACACCCTCCCTAACAGCACGGTGTGTGTACCTACACCACAGGGACAAAATCCTGGAACTCCCTCCCTAACAGCACGGTGGGTGTACCTACACCAGACGGACAAAATCCTGGAACACCCTCCCTAACACCGCTGTGGGTGTACCTACACCACAGGAACAAAATCCTGGACCTCCCTCCCTAACAGCGCTGTGGGTGTACCTACACCACAGGGACAAAATCCTGGAACTCCCTCCCTAACAGCACTGTGGGTGTAACTACACCACACGGACAAAATCCTGGACCTCCCTCCCTAACAGCGCTGTGGGTGTACCTACACCACACGGGGACAAAATCCTGGAACTCCCTCCCTAACAGCACTGTGGGTGTACCTACACCGCAGGGACAAAATCTTGGACCTCCCTCCCTAACAGCGCTGTGGGTGTACCTACACCACACGGGGACATAATCCTGGAACTCCCTCCCTAACAGCGCTGTGGGTGTACCTACACCACACAGGACAATATCCTGGAACACCCTCCTTAACAGCACGGTGGGTGTACCTACACCACAGGGACAAAATCCTGGAGCTCCCTCCCTAACAGCACTGTGGGTGTACCTACACCACAGGGACAAAATCCTGGAACTCGCTCCCTAATAGCGCCGTGGGTGTACCTACACCAGACGGACAAAATCCTGGACCTCCCTCCCTAACAGCACGGTGGGTGGACCTACACCAGACGGACAAAATTCTGGAACTCCCTCCCTTCCAGCACTGTGGGTATACCTACACCACAGGGACAAAATCCTGGAACTCCCTCCCTAACAGCACTGTGGGTGTACCTACACCACAGGGACTAAATCCTGGAACTCCCTCCCTAACAACGCTGTGGGTGTACCTACACCACAGGGACAAAATCCTGGAACTCCCTCCCTAACAGCGCTGTGGGTGTACCTACACCAGACGGACAAAATCCTGGAACTCCCTCCCTAACAGCGCTGTGGGTGTACCTACACCACAGGGACAAAATCCTGGAACTCCCTCCCTGACAGCACTGTGGGTGTACCTACACCAGACGGACAAAATCCTGGAACTCCCTCCCTAACAGCACGGTGGGTGTACCTACACCACACGGGGACAAAATACTGGAACTCCCTCCCTAACAGCACTGTGGGTGTACCTACACCACATGGACAAAATCCTGGAACTCCCTCCCTAACAGCACGGTGGGTGTACCTACACCACAGGGACAAAATCCTGGAACTCCCTCCCTAACAGCACTGTGAGTGTACCTACACCACAGGGACAAAATCCTGGAACTCCCTCCCTAACAGCACTGTGGGTGTACCTACACCACAGGGACAAAATCCTGGAGCTCCCTCCCTTACAGCACGGTGGGTGTACCTACACCAGACGGACAAAATCCTGGAACTCCCTCCCTAACAGCTCTGTGGGTGTACCTACACCACAGGGACCAAATCCTGGAACTCCCTCCCTAACAGCACTGTGGGTGTACCTACACCACAGGGACAAAATCCTGGACCTGCCTCCCTAACAGCGCTGTGGGTGTACCTACACCACACGGGGACAAATCCTGGAACTCCCTACCTAACAGCGCTGTGGGTGTACCTACACCACACAGGACAAAATCCTGGAACTCCCTCCCTAACAGCACTGTGGGTGTACCTACACCACAGGGACAAAATCCTGGAGCTCCCTCCCTAACAGCACTGTGGGTGTACCTACACCAGACGGACAAAATCCTGGAACTCCCTCCCTTACAGCACTGTGGGTGTATCTACACCTGACGGACAAAATCCTGGAACTCACTCACTAACAGCACCGTGGGTTTACCTACACCAGACGGACAAAATCCTGGAACTCCCTCCCTAACAGCGCTGTGGGTGTACCTACACCACAGGAACAAAATCCTGGAACTCCCTCCCTAACAGCACTGTGGGTGTACCTACACCACATGGACAAAATCCTGGAACTCCCTCCCTAACAACACTGTGGGTGTACCTACACCAGACGGACAAAATCCTGGACCTCCCTCCCTAACAGCGCTGTGGGTGTACCTACACCAGATGGACAAAATCCTGGAACTCCCTCCCTAACAGCACGGTGGGTGTACCTACACCACACGGGGACAAAATCTTGGAACTCCCTCCCTAACAGCACTGAGGATGTACCTACACCACATGGACAAAATCCTGGAACTCCCTCCCTAACAGCACGGTGGGTGTACCTACACCACAGGGACAAAATCCTGGAACTCCCTCCCTAACAGCACTGTGAGTGTACCTACACCACAGGGACAAAATCCTGGAACTCCCTCCCTAACAGCACTGTGGGTGTACCTACACCACAGGGACAAAATCCTGGAGCTCCCTCCCTAACAGCACGGTGGGTGTACCTACACCAGACGGACAAAATCCTGGAACTCCCTCCCTAACAGCGCTGTGGGTGTACCTACACCACAGGGACCAAATCCTGGAACTCCCTCCCTAACAGCACTGTGGGTGTACCTAAACCACAGGGACAAAATCCTGGACCTGCCTCCCTAACAGCGCTGTGGGTGTACCTACACCACACGGGGACAAATCCTGGAACTCCCTACCTAACAGCGCTGTGGGTGTACCTACACCACACAGGACAAAATCCTGGAACACCCTCCCTAACAGCACTGTGGGTGTACCTACACCAGACGGACAAAATCCTGGAACTCCCTCCCTTACAGCACTGTGGGTGTATCTACACCAGACGGACAAAATCCTGGAACTCACTCCCTAACAGCACCGTGGGTGTACCTACACCAGACGGACAAAATCCTGGAACTCCCTCCCTAACAGCGCTGTGGGTGTACCTACAGCACAGGAACAAAATCCTGGAACTCCCTCCCTAACAACACTGTGGGTGTACCTACACCACAGGGACAAAATCCTGGACCTCCCTCCCTAACAGCGCTGTGGGTGTACCTACACCACATGGACAAAATCCTGGAACTCCCTCCCTAACAGCACTGTGGGTGTACCTACACCACACGGGGACAAAATCCTGGAACTCCCTCCCTAACAGCACTGTGGGTGTACCTACACCACAGGGACAAAATCCTGGACCTCCCTCCCTAACAGCGCTGTGGGTGTACCTACACCACACGGGGACAAAATCCTGGAACTCCCTCCCTAACAGCGGTGTGGGTGTACCTACACCACAGGGACAAAATCCTGGAGCTCCCTCCCTAACAGCACTGTGGGTGTACCTACACCAGACGGACAAAATCCTGGAACTCCCTCCCTTACAGCACTGTGGGTGTATCTACACCAGACGGACAAAATCCTGGAACTCACTCCCTAACAGCACCGTGGGTGTACCTACACCAGACAGACAAAATCCTGGAACTCCCTTCCTAACAGCGCTGTGGGTGTACCTACAGCACAGGAACAAAATCCTGGAACTCCCTCCCTAACAACACTGTGGGTGTACCTACACAACAGGGACAAAATCCTGGACCTCCCTCCCTAACAGCACTGTGGGTGTACCTACACCACAGGGACAAAATCCTGGAGCTCCCTCCCTAACAGCACTGTGGGTGTACCTACATCAGACGGACAAAACCCTGGACCTCCCTCCCTAACAGCACGGTGGGTGTACCTATACCAGACGGACAAAATCCTGGAACACCCTCCCTAACAGCACTGTGGGTGTACCTACACCACAGGGACAAAATCCTGGAGCTCCCTCCCTAACAGCACTGTGGGTGTACCTACACCAGACGGGGACAAAATACTGGAACTCCCTCCCTAACAGCGCTGTGGGTGTACCTACACCACACAGGACAAAATCCTGGAACTCCCTCCCTAAAAGCACTGTGGGTGTACCTACACCACAGGGACAAAATCCTGGAGCTCCCTCCCTAACAGCACTGTGGGTGTACCTACACCAGACGGACAAAATCCTGGACCTCCCTCCCTTACAGCACGGTGGGTGTACCTACACCAGACGGACAAAATCCTGGAACTCCCTCCCTAACAGCACTGTGGGTGTACCTACACCACAGGGACAAAATCCTGGAACTCCCTCCCTAACAGCACTGTGGGTGAACCTACACCACAGGGACAAAATCCTGGAACTCCTTCCCTAACAGCACTGTGGGTGTATCTACACCAGACGGACAAAATCCTGGAACTCCCTCCCTAACAGCACGGTGGGTGTACCTACACCACAGGGACAAAATCCTGGACCTCCCTCCCTAACAGCACGGTGGGTGTACCTACACCAGACGGACAAAATCCTGGAACTCCCTCCCTAACAGCGCTGTTGGTGTACCTACACCACAGGGACAAAATCTAGGAACTCCCTCCCTAACAGCACTGTGGGTGTACCTACACCACAGGGACAAAATCCTGGAACACCCTCCCTAACAGCACGGTGTGTGTACCTACACCACAGGGACAAAATCCTGGAACTCCCTCCCTAACAGCACGGTGGGTGTACCTACACCAGACGGACAAAATCCTGGAACACCCTCCCTAACACCGCTGTGGGTGTACCTACACCACAGGAACAAAATCCTGGACCTCCCTCCCTAACAGCGCTGTGGGTGTACCTACACCACAGGGACAAAATCCTGGAACTCCCTCCCTAACAGCACTGTGGGTGTAACTACACCACACGGACAAAATCCTGGACCTCCCTCCCTAACAGCGCTGTGGGTGTACCTACACCACACGGGGACAAAATCCTGGAACTCCCTCCCTAACAGCACTGTGGGTGTACCTACACCGCAGGGACAAAATCTTGGACCTCCCTCCCTAACAGCGCTGTGGGTGTACCTACACCACACGGGGACATAATCCTGGAACTCCCTCCCTAACAGCGCTGTGGGTGTACCTACACCACACAGGACAATATCCTGGAACACCCTCCTTAACAGCACGGTGGGTGTACCTACACCACAGGGACAAAATCCTGGAGCTCCCTCCCTAACAGCACTGTGGGTGTACCTACACCACAGGGACAAAATCCTGGAACTCGCTCCCTAATAGCGCCGTGGGTGTACCTACACCAGACGGACAAAATCCTGGACCTCCCTCCCTAACAGCACGGTGGGTCGACCTACACCAGACGGACAAAATTCTGGAACTCCCTCCCTTCCAGCACTGTGGGTATACCTACACCACAGGGACAAAATCCTGGAACTCCCTCCCTAACAGCACTGTGGGTGTACCTACACCACAGGGACTAAATCCTGGAACTCCCTCCCTAACAACGCTGTGGGTGTACCTACACCACAGGGACAAAATCCTGGAACTCCCTCCCTAACAGCGCTGTGGGTGTACCTACACCAGACGGACAAAATCCTGGAACTCCCTCCCTAACAGCGCTGTGGGTGTACCTACACCACAGGGACAAAATCCTGGAACTCCCTCCCTGACAGCACTGTGGGTGTACCTACACCAGACGGACAAAATCCTGGAACTCCCTCCCTAACAGCACGGTGGGTGTACCTACACCACACGGGGACAAAATACTGGAACTCCCTCCCTAACAGCACTGTGGGTGTACCTACACCACATGGACAAAATCCTGGAACTCCCTCCCTAACAGCACGGTGGGTGTACCTACACCACAGGGACAAAATCCTGGAACTCCCTCCCTAACAGCACTGTGAGTGTACCTACACCACAGGGACAAAATCCTGGAACTCCCTCCCTAACAGCACTGTGGGTGTACCTACACCACAGGGACAAAATCCTGGAGCTCCCTCCCTTACAGCACGGTGGGTGTACCTACACCAGACGGACAAAATCCTGGAACTCCCTCCCTAACAGCTCTGTGGGTGTACCTACACCACAGGGACCAAATCCTGGAACTCCCTCCCTAACAGCACTGTGGGTGTACCTACACCACAGGGACAAAATCCTGGACCTGCCTCCCTAACAGCGCTGTGGGTGTACCTACACCACACGGGGACAAATCCTGGAACTCCCTACCTAACAGCGCTGTGGGTGTACCTACACCACACAGGACAAAATCCTGGAACTCCCTCCCTAACAGCACTGTGGGTGTACCTACACCACAGGGACAAAATCCTGGAGCTCCCTCCCTAACAGCACTGTGGGTGTACCTACACCAGACGGACAAAATCCTGGAACTCCCTCCCTTACAGCACTGTGGGTGTATCTACACCAGACGGACAAAATCCTGGAACTCACTCACTAACAGCACCGTGGGTTTACCTACACCAGACGGACAAAATCCTGGAACTCCCTCCCTAACAGCGCTGTGGGTGTACCTACACCACAGGAACAAAATCCTGGAACTCCCTCCCTAACAGCACTGTGGGTGTACCTACACCACATGGACAAAATCCTGGAACTCCCTCCCTAACAACACTGTGGGTGTACCTACACCAGACGGACAAAATCCTGGACCTCCCTCCCTAACAGCGCTGTGGGTGTACCTACACCAGATGGACAAAATCCTGGAACTCCCTCCCTAACAGCACGGTGGGTGTACCTACACCACACGGGGACAAAATCTTGGAACTCCCTCCCTAACAGCACTGAGGATGTACCTACACCACATGGACAAAATCCTGGAACTCCCTCCCTAACAGCACGGTGGGTGTACCTACACCACAGGGACAAAATCCTGGAACTCCCTCCCTAACAGCACTGTGAGTGTACCTACACCACAGGGACAAAATCCTGGAACTCCCTCCCTAACAGCACTGTGGGTGTACCTACACCACAGGGACAAAATCCTGGAGCTCCCTCCCTAACAGCACGGTGGGTGTACCTACACCAGACGGACAAAATCCTGGAACTCCCTCCCTAACAGCGCTGTGGGTGTACCTACACCACAGGGACCAAATCCTGGAACTCCCTCCCTAACAGCACTGTGGGTGTACCTAAACCACAGGGACAAAATCCTGGACCTGCCTCCCTAACAGCGCTGTGGGTGTACCTACACCACACGGGGACAAATCCTGGAACTCCCTACCTAACAGCGCTGTGGGTGTACCTACACCACACAGGACAAAATCCTGGAACTCCCTCCCTAACAGCACTGTGGGTGTACCTACACCAGACGGACAAAATCCTGGAACTCCCTCCCTTACAGCACTGTGGGTGTATCTACACCAGACGGACAAAATCCTGGAACTCACTCCCTAACAGCACCGTGGGTGTACCTACACCAGACGGACAAAATCCTGGAACTCCCTCCCGAACAGCGCTGTGGGTGTACTTACAGCACAGGAACAAAATCCTGGAACTCCCTCCCTAACAACACTGTGGGTGTACCTACACCACAGGGACAAAATCCTGGACCTCCCTCCCTAACAGCGCTGTGGGTGTACCTACACCACATGGACAAAATCCTGGAACTCCCTCCCTAACAGCACTGTGGGTGTACCTACACCACACGGGGACAAAATCCTGGAACTCCCTCCCTAACAGCACTGTGGGTGTACCTACACCACAGGGACAAAATCCTGGACCTCCCTCCCTAACAGCGCTGTGGGTGTACCTACACCACACGGGGACAAAATCCTGGAACTCCCTCCCTAACAGCGGTGTGGGTGTACCTACACCACAGGGACAAAATCCTGGAGCTCCCTCCCTAACAGCACTGTGGGTGTACCTACACCAGACGGACAAAATCCTGGAACTCCCTCCCTTACAGCACTGTGGGTGTATCTACACCAGACGGACAAAATCCTGGAACTCACTCCCTAACAGCACCGTGGGTGTACCTACACCAGACAGACAAAATCCTGGAACTCCCTTCCTAACAGCGCTGTGGGTGTACCTACAGCACAGGAACAAAATCCTGGAACTCCCTCCCTAACAACACTGTGGGTGTACCTACACCACAGGGACAAAATCCTGGACCTCCCTCCCTAACAGCGCTGTGGGTGTACCTACACCACATGGACAAAATCCTGGAACTCCCTCCCTAACAGCACTGTGGGTGTACCTACACCACACGGGGACAAAATCCTGGAACTCCCTCCCTAACAGCACTGTGGGTGTACCTACACCACAGGGACAAAATCCTGGACCTCCCTCCCTAACAGCGCTGTGGGTGTACCTACACCACACGGGGACAAAATCCTGGAACTCCCTCCCTAACAGCGCTGTGGGTGTACCTACACCACACAGGACAAAATCCTGGAACTCCCTCCGTAACAGCACGGTGGGTGTACCTACACCACAGGGACAAAATCCTGGAGCTGCCTCCCTAACAGCACTGTGGGTGTACCTACACCACAGGGACAAAATCCTGGAACTCGCTCCCTAACAGCGCCGTGGGTGTACCTACACCAGACGGACAAAATCCTGGACCTCCCTCCCTAACAGCACGGTGTGTGTACCTACACCAGACGGACAAAATTCTGGAACTCCCTCCCTAACAGCACTGTGGGTGTACCTACACCACAGGGACAAAATCCTGGAACTCCCTCCCTAACAGCACTGTGGGTGTACCTGCACCACAGGGACAAAATCCTGGAACTCCCTCCCTTACAGCACTGTGGGTGTACCTACACCACAGGGACAAAATCCTGGAACTCCCTCCCTAACAACGCTGTGGGTGTACCTACACCAGACGGACAAAATCCTGGAACTCCCTCCCTAACAGCGCTGTGGATGTACCTACACCACAGGGACAAAATCCTGGACCTCCCTCCCTAACAGCACGGTGGGTGTACCTACACCAGACGGACAAAATCCTGGAACTCCCTCCCTAACAGCACTGTGCGTGTACCTGCACCACAGGGACAAAATCCTGGAGCTCCCTCCCGAACAGCACTGTGGGTCTACCTACATCAGACGGACAAAATCCAGGACCTCCCTCCCTAACAGCACGTTGGGTGTACCTACACCAGACGGACAAAATCCTGGAACTCCCTCCCTAACAGCACGGTGGGTGTACCTCCACCACACGGGGACAAAATCCTGGAACTCCCTCCCTAACAGCGCTGTGGGTGTACCTACACCACACAGGACAAAATCCTGGAACTCCCTCCCTAACAGCACGGTGGGTGTACCTACACCACAGGGACAAAATCCTGGAACTCCCTCCCTAACAGCGCTGTGGGTGTACCTACACCAGACGGACAAAATCCTGGAACTCCCTCCCTAACAGCGCTGTGGGTGTACCTACACCACAGGGACAAAATCCTGGAACTCCCTCCCTAACAGCACTGTGGGTGTGCCTACACCAGACGGACAAAATCCTGGAACTCCCTCCCTAACAGCACGGTGGGTGTACCTACACCACACGGGGACAAAATCCTGGAACTCCCTCCCTAACAGCACTGTGGGTGTACCTACACCACATGGACAAAATCCTGGAACTCCCTCCCTAACAGCACGGTGGGTGTACCTACACCACAGGGACAAAATCCTGGAACTCCCTCCCTAACAGCACTGTGGGTGTACCTACACCACAGGGACAAAATCCTGGAGCTCCCTCCCTAACAGCACGGTGGGTGTACCTACACCAGACGGACAAAATCCTGGAACTCCCTCCCTAACAGCGCTGTGGGTGTACCTACACCACAGGGACCAAATCCTGGAACTCCCTCCCTAACAGCACTGTGGGTGTACCTACACCACAGGGACAAAATCCTGGACCTGCCTCCCTAACAGCGCTGTGGGTGTACCTACACCACACGGGGACAAATCCTGGAACTCCCTACCTAACAGCGCTGTGGGTGTACCTACACCACACAGGACAAAATCCTGGAACTCCCTCCCTAACAGCACTGTGGGTGTACCTACACCACAGGGACAAAATCCTGGAGCTCCCTCCCTCACAGCACTGTGGGTGTACCTACACCAGACGGACAAAATCCTGGAACTCCCTCCCTTACAGTACTGTGGGTGTATCTACACCAGACGGACAAAATCCTGGAACTCACTCCCTAACAGCACCGTGGGTGTACCTACACCAGACGGACAAAATCCTGGAACTCCCTCCCTAACAGCGCTGTGGGTGTACCTACACCACAGGAACAAAATCCTGGAACTCCCTCCCTAACAACACTGTGGGTGTACCTACACCACAGGGACAAAATCCTGGACCTCCCTCCCTAACAGCGCTGTGGGTGTACCTACACCACATGGACAAAATCCTGGAACTCCCTCCCTAACAGCACTGTGGGTGTACCTACACCACACGGGGACAAAATCCTGGAACTCCCTCCCTAACAGCACTGTGGGTGTACCTACACCACAGGGACAAAATCCTGGACCTCCCTCCCTAACAGCGCTGTGGGTGTACCTACACCACACGGGGACAAAATCCTGGAACTCCCTCCCTAACAGCGCTGTGGGTGTACCTACACCACACAGGACAAAATCCTGGAACTCCCTCCCTAACAGCACGGTGGGTGTACCTACACCACAGGGACAAAATCCTGGAACTCCCTCCCTAACAGCACTGTGGGTGTACCTACACCACAGGGACAAAATCCTGGAACTCGCTCCCTAACAGCGCCGTGGGTGTACCTACACCAGACGGACAAAATCCTGGACCTCCCTCCCTAACAGCACGGTGTGTGTACCTACACCAGACGGACAAAATTCTGGAACTCCCTCCCTAACAGCACTGTGGGTGTACCTACACCACAGGGACAAAATCCTGGAACTCCCTCCCTAACAGCACTGTGGGTGTACTTGCACCACAGGGACAAAATCCTGGAACTCCCTCCCTTACAGCACTGTGGGTGTACCTACACCACAGGGACAAAATCCTGGAACTCCCTCCCAAACAACGCTGTGGGTGTACCTACACCAGACGGACAAAATCCTGGAACTCCCTCCCTAACAGCGCTGTGGATGTACCTACACCACAGGGACAAATTCCTGGACCTCCCTCCCTAACAGCACGGTGGGTGTACCTACACCAGACGGACAAAATCCTGGAACTCCCTCCCTAACAGCACTGTGCGTGTACCTGCACCACAGGGACAAAATCCTGGAGCTCCCTCCCTAACAGCACTGTGGGTCTACCTACATCAGACGGACAAAATCCTGGACCTCCCTCCCTGACAGCACGGTGGGTGTACCTACACCAGACGGACAAAATCCTGGAACTCCCTCCCTAACAGCACGGTGGGTGTACCTACTCCACACGGGGACAAAATCCTGGAACTCCCTCCCAAACAGCACTGTGGGTGTACCTACACCACATGGACAAAATCCTGGAACTCCCTCCCTAACAGCGCTGTGTGTGTACCTACACCACAGGGACAAAATCCTGGAGCTCCCTCCCTAACAGCACGGTGGGTGTACCTACACCAGACGGACAAAATCCTGGAACTCCCTCCCTAACAGCACTGTGGGTGTACCTACACCACAGGGACAAAATCCTGGAACTCACTCCCTAACAGCACTGTGGGTGTACCTACACTATAGGGACAAAATCCTGGAACTCCCTCCCTAACAGCACGGTGGGTGTACCTACACCAGGCGGACAAAATCCTGGAACTCCCTCCCTAACAGCGCTGTGGGTGTACCTACACCACAGGAACAAAATCCTGGAACTCCCTCCCTAAGAGCGCTGTGGGTGTACCTACACCAAACGGACAAAATCCTGGAACTCCCTCCCTAACAGCGCTGTGGCTGTACCTACACCACAGGGACAAAATCCTCGACCTCCCTCCATAACAGCGCTGTGGGTGTACCTACACCACACGGGGACAAAATCCTGGAACTCCCTCCCTATCAGCACTGTGGGTGTACCTACACCACAGGGACAAAATCCTGGACCTCCCTCCCTAACAGCGCTGTGGGTGTACCTACACCACAAGGGGACAAAATCCTGGAACTCCCTCCCTAACAGCGCTGTGGGTGTACCTACACCACACAGGACAAAATCCTGGAACTCCCTCCCTAACAGCACGGTGGGTGTACCTACACCACAGGGACAAAATCCTGGAGCTCCCTCCCTAACAGCGCTGTGGGTGTACCTACACCACAGGGACAAAATCCTGGAACTCCCTCCCTAACAGCACTGTGGGTGTACCTACACCACAGGGACAAAATCCTGGAGCTCCCTCCCTAACAGCACTGTGGGTGTACCTACACCACAGGGACAAAATCATGGAACTCCCTCCCTAACAGCACTGTGGGTGTACCTACACCACAGGGACAAAATCCTGGAACTCCCTCCCTAACGGCACTGTGGGTGTACCTGCACCACAGGGACAAAATCCTGGAACTCCCTCCCTAACAGCGCTGTGGGTGTACCTACACCACACGGACAAAATCCTGGAACTCCATCCCTAACAGCACTGTGGGTGTACCTACACCACAGGGACAAAATCCTGGAGCTCCCTCTCTAACAGCACTGTGGGTGTACCTACAACAGACGGACAAAATCCTGGACCTCCCTCCCTAACAGCACGGTGGGTGTACCTACACCAGACGGACAAAATCCTGGAACTCCCTCCCTAACAGCACTGTGGGTGTACCTACACCACAGGGACAAAATCCTGGAAATCCCTCCCTAACAGCACTGTGGGTGTACCTACACCACATGGACAAAATCCTGGAACTCCCTCCCTAACAGCACTGTGGGTGTATCTACACCAGACGGACAAAATCCTGGAACTCCCTCCCTAACAGCACGGTGGGTGTACCTACACCACAGGGACAAAATCCCGGACCACCCTCCCTAACAGCACTGTGGGTGTACCTACACCAGACGGACAAAATCCTGGAACTCCCTCCCTAACAGCGCTGTGGGTGTACCTACACCACAGGGACAAAATCCTGGACCTCCCTCCCTAACAGCACGGTGGGTGTACCTACACCAGACGGACAAAATCCTGGAACTCCCTCCCTAACAGCGCTGTGGGTGTACCTACACCACAGGGACAAAATCCTGGAACTCCCTCCCTAACAGCAGTGTGGGTGTACCTACACCACAGGGACAAAATCCTGGAACACCCTCCCTAACAGCACGGTGTGTGTACCTACACCACAGGGACAAAATCCTGGAACTCCCTCCCTAACAGCACGGTGGGTGTACCTCCACCAGACGGACAAAATCCTGGAACTCCCTCCCTAACAGCGCTGTGGGTGTACCTACACCACAGGAACAAAATCCTGGAACTCCCTCCCTAACTGTGCTGTGGGTGTACCTACACCACACGGACAAAGTCCTGGAACTCCCTCCCTAACAGCACTGTGGGTGTACCTACACCACAGGGACAAAATCCTGGAACTCCCTCCCTAACAGCACTGTGGGTGTACCTACACCACAGGGACAAAATCCTGGAGCTCCCTCCCTAACAGCACGGTGGGTGTACCTACACCAGACGGACAAAATCCTGGAACTCCCTCCCTAACAGCACTGTGGGTGTACCTACACCACAGGGACAAAATCCTGGAACTCACTCCCTAACAGCACTGTGGGTGTACCTACACCACAGGGACAAAATCCAGGAACTCCCTCCCTAACAGCACTGTGGGTGTACCTACACCACATGGACAAAATCCTGGAACTCCCTCCCTAACAGCACTGTGGGTGTACCTACACCACACGGACAAAATCCTGGAACTCCCTCCCTAACAGCACGGTGGGTGTACCTACACCACACGGACAAAATCCTGGACCACCCTCCCTAACAGCACGGTGGGTGTACCTACACCAGACGGACAAAATCCTGGAACTCCCTCCCTAACAGCGCTGTGGGTGTACCTACACCACAGGGACAAAATCCTGGACCTCCCTCCCTAACAGCACGGTTGGTGTACCTACACCAGACGGACAAATTCCTGGAACTCCCTCCCTAACAGCGCTGTGGGTGTACCTACACCACAGGGACAAAATCCTGGAACTCCCTCCCTAACAGCAGTGTGGGTGTACCTACACCACAGGGACAAAATCCTGGAACACCCTCCCTAACAGCACGGTGTGTGTACCTACACCACAGGGACAAAATCCTGGAACTCCCTCCCTAACAGCACGGTGGGTGTACCTACACCAGACGGACAAAATCCTGGAACTCCCTCCCTAACAGCGCTGTGGGTGTACCTACACCACAGGAACAAAATCCTGGAACTCCCTCCCTAAGAGCGCTGTGGGTGTACCTACACCACACGAACAAAATCCTGGAACTCCCACCCTAACAGCACTGTGGGTGTACCTACACCACAGGGACAAAATCCTGGACCTCCCTCCATAACAGCGCTGTGGGTGTACCTACACCACACGGGGACAAAATCCTGGAACTCCCTCCCTATCAGCACTGTGGGTCTACCTACACCACAGGGACAAAATCCTGGACCTCCCTCCCTAACAGTGCTGTGGGTGTACCTACACCACAGGGACAAAATCCTGGAACTCCCTCCCTAACAGCACTGTGGGTGTACCTACACCACAGGGACAAAATCCTGGAAATCCCTCCCTAACAGCACTGTGGGTGTACCTACACCACACGGGGACAAAATCCTGGAACTCCCTCCCTAACAGCGCTGTGGGTGTACCTACACCACCCAGGACAAAATCCTGGAACTCCCTCCCTAACAGCACGGTGGGTGTACCTACACCACAGGGACAAAATCCTGGAGCTCCCTCCCTAACAGCGCTGTGGGTGTACCTACACCTCAGGGACAAAATCCTGGAACTCCCTCCCTAACAGCACGGTGGGTGTACCTACACCACAGGGACAAAATCCTGGAACTCCCTCCCTAACAGCACTGTGGGTGTACCTACACCACAGGGACAAAATCCTGGAATTCCCTCCCTAACAGCACTGTGGGTGTGCCTACACCACAGGGACAAAATCCTGGAACTCCCTCCCTAACATGACGGTGGGTGTAGCTACACCACAGGGACAAAATCCTGGAACTCCCTCCCTAACAGCACGGTGGGTGTACCTACACCACAGGGACAAAATCCTGGAACTCCCTCCCTAACAGCGCTGTGGGTGTATCTACACCAGACGGACAAAATCCTGGAACTCCCTCCCTAACAGCACGGTGGGTGTACCTACACCACAGGGACAAAATCCTGGACCTCCATCCCTAACAGCACGGTGGGTGTACCTACACCAGACGGACAAAATCCTGGAACTCCCTCCCTAACAGCGCTGTTGGTGTACCTACACCACAGGGACAAAATCTAGGAACTCCCTCCCTAACAGCACTGTGGGTGTACCTACACCACAGGGACAAAATCCTGGAACTCCCTCCCTAACAGCACGGTGGGTGTACCTACACTACAGGGACAAAATCCTGGAACTCCCTCCCTAACAACGCTGTGGGTGTACCTACACCACAGGGACAAAATCCTGGAGCTCCCTCCCTAACAGCACGGTGGGTGTACCTACACCACAGGGACAAATTCCTGGTACTCCCTCCCGAACAGCACTGTGGGTGTACCTACACCACAGGGACAAAATCCTGGAACTCCCTCCCTAACAGCACTGTGGGTGTACCTACACCACAGGGACAAAATCCTGGAACTCACTCCCTAACAGCACTGTGGGTGTACCTACACCACAGGGACAAAATCCTGGAACTCCCTCCCTAACAGCACGGTGGGTGTACCTACACCACAGGGGACAAAATCCTGGACCACCCTCCCTAACAGCACGGTGGGTGTACCTACACCAGACCTACAAAATCCTGGAACTCCCTCCCTAACAGCACTGTGGGTGTACCTACACCACAGGGACAAAATCCTGGACCTCCCTCCCTAACAGCACGGTGGGTGTACCTACACCAGACCTACAAAATCCTGGAACTCCCTCCCTAACAGCGCTGTGGGTGTACCTACACCACAGGGACAAAATCCTGGAACTCCCTCCCTAACAGCAGTGTGGGTGTACCTACACCACAGGGACAAAATCCTGGAACTCCCTCCCTAACAGCGCTGTGGGTGTACCTACACCACAGGGACAAAATCCTGGAACTCCCTCCCTAACAGCAGTGTGGGTGTACCTACACCACAGGGACAAAATCCTGGAACACCCTCCCTAACAGCACGGTGTGTGTACCTACACTACAGGGACAAAATCCTGGAACTCCCTCCCTAACAGCACGGTGTGTGTACCTACACCAGACGGACAAAATCCTGGAACTCCCTCCCTAACAGCGCTGTGGGGGTACCTACACCACAGGAACAAAATCCTGGAACTCCCTCCCTAAGAGCGCTGTGGGTGTACCTACACCACACGGACAAAATCCTGGAACTCCCACCCTAACAGCACTGTGGGTGTACCTACACCACAGGGACAAAATCCTGGACCTCCCTCCCTAACAGCGCTGTGGGTGTACCTCCACCACACGGGGACAAAATCCTGGAACTCCCTCCCTAACAGCGCTGTGGGTGTACCTACACCACACAGGACAAAATCCTGGAACTCCCTCCCTAACAGCACGGTGGGTGTACCTACACCACAGGGACAAAATCCTGGAACTCCCTCCCTAACAGCGCTGTGGGTGTACCTACACAAGACGGACAAAATCCTGGAACTCCCTCCCTAACAGCGCTGTGGGTGTACCTACACCACAGGGACAAAATCCTGGAACTCCCTCCCTAACAGCACTGTGGGTGTACCTACACCAGACGGACAAAATCCTGGAACTCCCTCCCTAACAGCACGGTGAGTGTACCTACACCACACGGGGACAAAATCCTGGAACGCCCTCCCTAACAGCACTGTGGGTGTACCTACACCACATGGACAAAATCCTGGAACTCCCTCCCTAACAGCACGGTGGGTGTACCTACACCACAGGGACAAAATCCTGGAACTCCCTCCCTAACAGCACTGTGGGTGTACCTACACCACAGGGACAAAATCCTGGAGCTCCCTCCCTAACAGCACGGTGGGTGTACCTACACCAGACGGACAAAATCCTGGAACTCCCTCCCTAACAGCGCTGTGGGTGTACCTACACCACAGGGACCAAATCCTGGAACTCCCTCCCTAACAGCACTGTGGGTGTACCTACACCACAGGGACAAAATCCTGGACCTGCCTCCCTAACAGCGCTGTGGGTGTACCTACACCACACGGGGACAAATCCTGGAACTCCCTACCTAACAGCGCTGTGGGTGTACCTACACCACACAGGACAAAATCCTGGAACTCCCTCCCTAACAGCACTGTGGGTGTACCTACACCACAGGGACAAAATCCTGGAGCTCCCTCCCTAACAGCACTGTGGGTGTACCTACACCAGACGGACAAAATCCTGGAACTTCTCCCTTACAGCACTGTGGGTGTATCTACACCAGACGGACAAAATCCTGGAACTCACTCCCTAACAGCACCGTGGGTGTACCTACACCAGACGGACAAAATCTGGAACTCCCTCCCTAACAGCGCTGTGGGTGTACCTACACCACAGGAACAAAATCCTGGAACTCCCTCCCTAACAACACTGTGGGTGTACCTACACCACAGGGACAAAATCCTGGACCTCCCTCCCTAACAGCGCTGTGGGTGTACCTACACCACATGGACAAAATCCTGGAACTCCCTCCCTAACAGCACTGTGGGTGTACCTACACCACACGGGGACAAAATCCTGGAACTCCCTCCCTAACAGCACTGTGGGTGTACCTACACCACAGGGACAAAATCCTGGACCTCCCTCCCTAACAGCGCTGTGGGTGTACCTACACCACACGGGGACAAAATCCTGGAACTCCCTCCCTAACAGCGCTGTGGGTGTACCTACACCACACAGTACAAAATCCTGGAACTCCCTCCCTAACAGCACGGTGGGTGTACCTACACCACAGGGACAAAATCCTGGAGCTCCCTCCCTAACAGCACTGTGGGTGTACCTACACCACAGGGACAAAATCCTGGAACTCGCTCCCTAACAGCGCCGTGGGTGTACCTACACCAGACGGACAAAATCCTGGACCTCCCTCCCTAACAGCACGGTGTGTGTACCTACACCAGACGGACAAAATTCTGGAACTCCCTCCCTAACAGCACTGTGGGTGTACCTACACCACAGGGACAAAATCCTGGAACTCCCTCCCTAACAGCACTGTGGGTGTACTTGCACCACAGGGACAAAATCCTGGAACTCCCTCCCTTACAGCACTGTGGGTGTACCTACACCACAGGGACAAAATCCTGGACCTGCCTCCCTAACAACGCTGTGGGTGTACCTACACCAGACGGACAAAATCCTGGAACTCCCTCCCTAACAGCGCTGTGGATGTACCTACACCACAGGGACAAAATCCTGGACCTCCCTCCCTAACAGCACGGTGGGTGTACCTACACCAGACGGACAAAATCCTGGAACTCCCTCCCTAACAGCACTGTGCGTGTACCTGCACCACAGGGACAAAATCCTGGAGCTCCCTCCCTAACAGCACTGTGGGTCTACCTACATCAGACGGACAAAATCCTGGACCTCCCTCCCTAACAGCACGGTGGGTGTACCTACACATGACGGACAAAATCCTGGAACTCCCTCCCAAACAGCACTGTGGGTGTACCTACACCACATGGACAAAATCCTGGAACTCCCTCCCTAACAGCGCTGTGTGTGTACCTACACCACAGGGACAAAATCCTGGAGCTCCCTCCCTAACAGCACGGTGGGTGTACCTACACCAGACGGACAAAATCCTGGAAGTCCCTCCCTAACAGCACTGTGGGTGTACCTACACCACAGGGACAAAATCCTGGAACTCACTCCCTTACAGCACTGTGGGTGTACCTACACCACAGGGACAAAATCCTGGAACTCCCTCCCTAACAGCACGGTGGGTGTATCTACACCAGACGGACAAAATCCTGGAACTCCCTCCCTAACAGCACGGTGGGTGTACCTACACCACAGGGACAAAATCCTGGACCACCCTCCCTAACAGCACGGTGGGTGTACCTACACCAGACGGACAAAATCCTGGAACTCCCTCCCTAACAGCGCTGTGGGTGTACCTACACCACAGGGACAAAATCCTGGACCTCCCTCCCTAACAGCACGGTGGGTGTACCTACACCAGACGGACAAAATCCTGGAACTCCCTCCCTAACAGCGCTGTGGGTGTACCTACACCACAGGGACAAAATCCTGGAACTCCCTCCCTAACAGCAGTGTGGGTGTACCTACACCACAGGGACAAAATCCTGGAACTCCCTCCCTAACAGCGCTGTGGGTGTACCTACACCACAGGGACAAAATCCTGGAACTCCCTCCCTAACAGCAGTGTGGGTGTACCTACACCACAGGGACAAAATCCTGGAACAACCTCCCTAACAGCACGGTGTGTGTACCTACACTATAGGGACAAAATCCTGGAACTCCCTCCCTAACAGCACGGTGGGTGTACCTACAACAGACGGACAAAATCCTGGAACTCCCTCCCTAACAGCGCTGTGGGTGTACCTACACCACAGGAACAAAATCCTGGAACTCCCTCCCTAAGAGCGCTGTGGGTGTACCTACACCACACGGACAAAATCCTGGAACTCCCACCCTAACAGCACTGTGGGTGTACCTACACCACAGGGACAAAATCCTGGACCTCCCTCCATAACAGCGCTGTGGGTGTACCTACACCACACGGGGACAAAATCCTGGAACTCCCTCCCTATCAGCACTGTGGGTGTACCTACACCACAGGGACAAAATCCTGGACCTCCCTCCCTAACAGCGCTGTGGGTGTACCTACACCACACGGGGACAAAATCCTGGAACTCCCTCCCTAACAGCGCTGTGGGTGTACCTACACCACACAGGACAAAATCCTGAAACTCCCTCCCTAACAGCACGGTGGGTGTACCTACACCACAGGGACAAAATCCTGGAACTCCCTCCCTAACAGCACTGTGGGTGTACCTACACCACAGGGACAAAATCCTGGAGCTCCCTCCCTAACAGCACTGTGGGTGTACCTACACCACAGGGACAAAATCCTGGAACTCCCTCCCTAACAGCACTGTGGGTGTACCTACACCACAGGGACAAAATCCTGGAACTCCCTCCCTAACGGCACTGTGGGTGTACCTGCACCACAGGGACAAAATCCTGGAACTCCCTCCCTAACAGCGCTGTGGGTGTACCTACACCACACGGACAAAATCCTGGAACTCCATCCCTAACAGCACTGTGGGTGTACCTACACCACAGGGACAAAATCCTGGAGCTCCCTCCCTAACAGCACTGTGGGTGTACCTACACCAGACGGACAAAATCCTGGACCTCCCTCCCTAACAGCACGGTGGGTGTACCTACACCAGACGGACAAAATCCTGGAACTCCCTCCCTAACAGCACTGTGGGTGTACCTACACCACAGGGACAAAATCCTGGAAATCCCTCCCTAACAGCACTGTGGGTGTACCTACACCACATGGACAAAATCCTGGAACTCCCTCCCTAACAGCACTGTGGGTGTATCTACACCAGACGGACAAAATCCTGGAACTCCCTCCCTAACAGCACGGTGGGTGTACCTACACCACAGGGACAAAATCCTGGACCACCCTCCCTAACAGCACTGTGGGTGTACCTACACCAGACGGACAAAATCCTGGAACTCCCTCCCTAACAGCGCTGTGGGTGTACCTACACCACAGGGACAAAATCCTGGACCTCCCTCCCTAACAGCACGGTGGGTCTACCTACACCAGACGGACAAAATCCTGGAACTCCCTCCCTAACAGCAGTGTGGGTGTACCTACACCACAGGGACAAAATCCTGGAACACCCTCCCTAACAGCACGGTGTGTGTACCTACACCACAGGGACAAAATCCTGGAACTCCCTCCCTAACAGCACGGTGGGTGTACCTCCACCAGACGGACAAAATCCTGGAACTCCCTCCCTAACAGCGCTGTGGGTGTACCTCCACCACAGGGACAAAATCCAGGAACTCCCTCCCTAACAGCACTGTGGGTGTACCTACACCACAGGGACAAAATCCTGGAACTCCCTCCCTAACAGCGCTGTGGGTGTACCTACACCACATGGACAAAATCCTGGAACTCCCTCCCTAACAGCACTGTGGGTGTACCTACACCACACGGACAACATCCTGGAACTCCCTCCCTAACAGCACGGTGGGTGTACCTACACCACAGGGACAAAATCCTGGACCACCCTCCCTAACAGCACGGTGGGTGTACCTACACCAGACGGACAAAATCCTGGAACTCCCTCCCTAACAGCGCTGTGGGTGTACCTACCCACAGGGACAAAATCCTGGACCTCCCTCCCTAACAGCACAGTTGGTGTACCTACACCAGACGGACAAATTCCTGGAACTCCCTCCCTAACAGCGCTGTGGGTGTACCTACACCACGGGGACAAATCCTGGAACTCCCTCCCTAACAGCAGTGTGGGTGTACCTACACCACAGGGACAAAATCCTGGAACACCCTCCCTAACAGCACGGTGTGTGTACCTACACCACAGGGACAAAATCCTGGAACTCCCTCCCTAACAGCACGGTGGGTGTACCTACACCAGACGGACAAAATCCTGGAACTCCCTCCCTAACAGCGCTGTGGGCGTACCTACACCAAAGGAACAAAATCCTGGAACTCCCTCCCTAAGAGCGCTGTGGGTGTACCTACACCACACGAACAAAATCCTGGAACTCCCACCCTAACAGCACTGTGGGTGTACCTACACCACAGGGACAAAATCCTGGACCTCCCTCCATAACAGCGCTGTGGGTGTACCTACACCACACGGGGACAAAATCCTGGAACTCCCTCCCTATCAGCACTGTGGGTCTACCTACACCACAGGGACAAAATCCTGGACCTCCCTCCCTAACAGTGCTGTGGGTGTACCTACACCACAGGGACAAAATCCTGGAACTCCCTCCCTAACAGCACTGTGGGTGTACCTACACCACAGGGACAAAATCCTGGAACTCCCTCCCTAACAGCACTGTGGGTGTACCTACACCACACGGGGACAAAATCCTGGAACTCCCTCCCTAACAGCGCTGTGGGTGTACCTACACCACACAGGACAAAATCCTGGAGCTCCCTCCCTAACAGCGCTGTGGGTGTACCTACACCACACGGACAAAATCCTGGAGCTCCCTCCCTAACAGCGCTGTGGGTGTACCTACACCTCAGGGACAAAATCCTGGAACTCCCTCCCTAACAGCACGGTGGGTGTACCTACACCACAGGGACAAAATCCTGGAACTCCCTCCCTAACAGCACTGTGGGTGTACCTACACCACAGGGACAAAATCCTGGAATTCCCTCCCTAACAGCACTGTGGGTGTGCCTACACCACAGGGACAAAATCCTGGAACTCCCTCCCTAACAGCACGGTGGGTGTAGCTACACCACAGGGACAAAATCCTGGAACTCCCTCCCTAACAGCACGGTGGGCGTACCTACACCACAGGGACAAAATCCTGGAACTCCCTCCCTAACAGCGGTGTGGGTGTACCTACACCACAGGGAGAAAATCCTGGAACTCCCTCCCTAACTGCAAGGTGTGTGTACCTACACCACAGGGACAAAATCCTGGAACTCCCTCCCTAACTGCACGGTGGGTGTACCTACACCACAGGGACAAAATCCTGGAACTCCCTCCCTAACAGCACGGTGGGTGTACCTACACCACAGGGACAAAATCCTGGAACTCCCTCCCTAACGGCACTGTGGGTGTACCTACACCACACGGACAAAATCCTGGAACTCCCTCCCTAACAGCACTGTGGGTGTACCTACACCACAGGGACAAAATCCTGGTACTCCCTCCCTAACAGCACCGTGGGTGTACCTACACCACAGGGACAAAATCCTGGAACTCCCTCCCTAACAGCACTGTGGGTGTACCTACACCACAGGGACAAAATCCTGGAACTCCCTCCCTAACAGCACTGTGGGTGTACCTACACCACAGGGACAAAATCCTGGAACTCCCTCCCTAACAGCACTGTGGGTGTACCTACACCACAGGGACAAAATCCTGGATCTCCCTCCCTAACAGCACTGTGGGTGTACCTACACCACAGGGACAAAATCCTGGAACTCCCTCCCCAACAGCACTGTGGGTTTACCTACACCACAGGGACAAAATCCTGGAACTCCCTCCCTAACAGCACCGTGGGTGTACCTGCACCACAGGGACAAAATCCTGGAACTCCCTCCCTAACAGCGCTCTAGGTGTACCTACACTACACGGACAAAATCCTGGAACTCCATCCCTAACAGCACTGTGGGTGTACCTACACCACAGGGACAAAATCCTGGAGCTCCCTCCCTAACAGCACTGTGGGTGTACCTACACCAGACGGACAAAATCCTGGACCTCCCCCCCTAACAGCACTGTGGGTGTACCTACACCACAGGGACAAAATCCTGGAACTCCCTCCCTAACAGCACTGTGGGTGTACCTACACCACAGGGACAAAATCCTGGAACTCCTTCCCTAACAGCACTGTGGGTGTACCTACGCCACAGGGACAAAATCCTGGAACTCCCTCCCTAACAGCACTGTGGGTGTACCTACACCACATGGACAAAATCCTGGAACTCCCTCCCTAACAGCACTGTGGGTGTACCTACACCACAGGGGACAAAATCCTGGAACTCCCTCCCTAACAGCACTGTGGGTGTACCTACACCAGACGGACAAAATCCTGGAACTCCCTCCCTAACAGCACGGTGGGTGTACCTACACCACAGGGACAAAATCCTGGACCACCCTCCCTAACAGCACTGTGGGTGTACCTACACCAGACGGACAAAATCCTGGAACTCCCTCCCTAACAGCGCTGTGGGTGTACCTACACCACAGGGACAAAATCCTGGACCTCCCTCCCTAACAGCACGGTGGGTGTATCTACACCAGACGGACAAAATCCTGGAACACCCTCCCTAACAGCGCTGTGGGTGTACCTACACCACAGGGACAAAATCCTGGAACTCCCTCCCTAACAGCAGTGTGGGTGTACCTACACCACAGGGACAAAATCCTGGAACACCCTCCCTAACAGCACGGTGTGTGTACCTACACCACAGGGACAAAATCCTGGAACTCCCTCCCTAACAGCACGGTGGGTGTACCTACACCAGACGGACAAAATCGTGGAACTCCCTCCCTAACAGCGCTGTGGGTGTACCTACACCACAGGAACAAAATCCTGGAACTCCCTCCCTAACAGCGCTGTGGGTGTACCTACACCACAGGGACAAAATCCTGGAACTCCCTCCCTAACAGCACTGTGGGTGTACCTACACCACAGGGACAAAATCCTGGACCTCCCTCCCTAACAACGCTGTGGGTGTACCTACACAACAGGGACAAAATCCTGGAGCTCCCTCCCTAACAGCACTGTGGGTGTACCTACACCACAGGGACAAAATCCTGGAACTCCCTCCCTAACAGCAGTGTGGGTGTACCTACACCACAGGGACAAAATCCTGGAACTCCCTCCCTAACAGCACTGTGGGTGTACCTACACCACAGGGACAAAATCCTGGAACTCCCTCCCTAACAGCGCTGTGGGTGTACCTACACCACACGGACAAAATCCTGGAACTCCCTCCCTAACAGCACTGTGGGTGTACCTACACCACAGGGACAAAATCCTGGAACTCCCTCCCTAACAGCACTGTGGGTGTACCTACACCACAGGGACAAAATCCTGGAGCTCCCTCCCTAACAGCACTGTGGGTGTACCTACATCAGACGGACAAAATCCTGGAACTCCCTCCCTAACAGCACTGTGGGTGTACCTACACCACACGGGGACAAAATCCTGGAACTCCCTCCCTAACAGCACTGTGGGTGTACCTACACCACAGGGACAAAATCCTGGAGCTCCCTCCCTAACAGCACTGTGGGTGTACCTACACCAGACGGACAAAATCCTGGAACTCCCTCCCTAACAGCACGGTGGGTGTACCTACACCACAGGGACAAAATCCTGGACCTCCCTCCCTAACAGCACGGTGGGTGTACCTACACCAGACGGACAAAATCCTGGAACTCCCTCCCTAACAGCGCTGTGGGTGTACCTACACCACAGGGACCAAATCCTTGAACTCCCTCCCTAACAGCACTGTGGGTGTACCTACACCACATGGACAAAATCCTGGAACTCCCACCCTAACAGCGCTGTGGGTGTACCTACACCACACGGGGACAAATCCTGGAACTCCCTCCCTAACAGCACCGTGGGTGTACCTACACCAGACGGACAAATTCCTGGAACTCCCTCCCTAACAGCACGGTGGGTGTACCTACACCAGACGGACAAAATCCTGGAACTCCCTCCCTAACAGCGCTGTGGGTGTACCTACACCACAGGGACCAAATCCTGGAACTCCCTCCCTAACAGCACTGTGGGTGTACCTACACCACAGGGACAAAATCCTGGACCTGCCTCCCTAACTGCACTGTGGGTGTACCTACACCAGACGGACAAAATCCTGGAACTCCCTCCCTTACAGCACGGTGGGTGTACCTACACCAGACGGACATAATCCTGGAACTCCCTCCCTAACAGCACTGTGGGTGTACCTACACCACACGGACAAAATCCTGGACCTCCCTCCCTAACAGCGCTGAGGGTGTACCTACACCACAGGGACAAAATCCTGGAACTCCCTCCCTAACAGCACTGTGGGTGTACCTACACCACAGGGACAAAATCCTGGAACTCCCTCCCTCACAGCACTGTGGGTGTACCTACAGCACAGGGACAAAATCCTGGAACTCCCTCCCTAACAGCACGGTGGGTGTACCTACACCACAGGGACAAAATCCTGGAACTCCCTCCCTAACAGCATTGTGGGTGTACCTACACCACACGGACAAAATCCTGGAGCTCACTCCCTAACAGCACTGTGGGTGTACCTACACCACAGGGACAAAATCCTGGAACTCCATCCCTAACAGCACGGTGGGTGTACCTACACCACAGGGACAAAATCCTGGAACTCCCTCCCTAACAGCGCTGTGGGTGTACCTACACCACAGGAACAAAATCCTGGAACTCCCTCCCTAACAGCACTGTGGGTGTACCTACACCACAGGGACAAAATCCTGGAACTCCCTCCCTAACAGCACTGTGGGTGTACCTACACCACAGGGACAAAATCCTGGAACTCCCTCCCTAACAGCGCTGTGGGTGTACCTACACCACAGGGACAAAATCCTGGACCTCCCTCCCTAACAGCGCTGTGGGTGTACCTACACCACAAGGGGACAAAATCCTGGAACTCCCTCCCTAACAGCACTGTGGGTGTACCTACACCACAGGGACAAAATCCTGGACCTCCCTCCCTAACAGGGCTGTGGGTGTACCTACACCACACGGGGACAAAATCCTGGAACTCCCTCCCTAACAGCGCTGTGTGTTTACCTACACCACACAGGACAAATCCTGGAACTCCCTCCCTAACAGCACGGTGGGTGTACCTACACCACAGGGACAAAATCCTGGAGCTCCCTCCCTAACAGCACTGTGGGTGTACCTACACCACAGGGACAAAATCCTGGAACTCGCTCCCTAACAGCGCCGTGGGTGTACCTACACCAGACGGACAATATCCTGGACCTCCCTCCCTAACAGCACAGTGTGTGTACCTGCACCACAGGGACAAAATCCTGGAACTCCCTCCCTAACAGCACTGTGGGTGTACCTGCACCACAGGGACAAAATCCTGGAACTCCCTCCCTAACAGCACTGTGGGTGTACCTGCACCACAGGGACAAAATCCTGGAACTCCCTCCCTAACAGCACTGTGGGTGTACCTACACCACAGGGACAAAATCCTGGAACTCCCTCCATAACAACGCTGTGGGTGTACCTAAACCAGACGGACAAAATCCTGGAACTCCCTCCCTAACAGCGCTGTGGGTGAACCTACACCACAGGGACAAAATCCTGGACCTCCCTCCCTAACAGCACGGTGGGTGTACCTACACCAGACGGAAAAAATCCTGGAACTCCCTCCCTAACAGCACTGTGGGTGTACCTACACCACAGGGACAAAATCCTGGAGCTCCCTCCCTAACAGCACTGTGGGTGTACCTACATCAGACGGACAAAATCCTGGACCTCCCTCCTAACAGCACGGTGGGTGTACCAACACCAGACGGGACAAAATCCTGGAACTCACTCCCTAACAGCACGGTGGGTGTACCTACACCACACGGGGACAAAATCCTGGAACTCCCTCCCAAACAGCACCATGGGTGTACCTACGCCACAGGGACAAAATCCTGGAACTCCCTCCCTAACAGCACTGTGGGTGTACCTACACCACAGGGACAAAATCCTGGAACTCCCTCCCTAACAGCACTGTTGGTGTACCTACACCACAGGGACAAAATCCTGGAGCTCCCTCCCTAACAGCACGGTGGGTATACCTACACCAGACGGACAAAATCCTGGAACTCCCTCCCTAACAGCACTGTGGGTGTACCTACCCCACAGGGACAAAATCCTGGAACTCCCTCCCTATCAGCACTGTGGGTGTACCTACACCACAGGGACAAAATCCTGGAACTCCCTCCCTAACAGCACTGTGGGTGTACCTACACCAGTTGGACAAAATCCTGGAACTCCCTCCCTAACAGCACCGTGGGTGTATCTACACCAGACGGACAAAATCCTGGAACTCCCTCCCTAACAGCACGGTGGGTGTACCTGCACCACAGGGACAAAATCCTGGACCACCCTCACTAACAGCACGGTGGGTGTACCTACACCAGACTGACAAAATCCTGGAACTCCCTCCCTAACAGCGCTGTGGGTGTACCTACACCACAGGGACAAAATCCTGGACCTCCCTCCCTAACAGCATGGTGGGTGTACCTACACAGACGGACAAAATCCTGGAACTCCCTCCCTAACAGCGCTGTGGGTGTACCTACACCACAGGGACATAATCCTGGAACTCCCTCCCTAACAGCAGTGTGGGTGTACCTACACCACAGGGACAAAATCCTGGAACACCCTCCCTAACAGCACGGTGTGTGTACCTACACCACAGGGACAATTTCCTGGAACTCCCTCCCTAACAGCACGGTGGGTGTACCTACACCAGACGAACAAAATCCTGGAACTCCCTCCCTAACAGCGCTGTGGGTGTACCTACACCACAGGAACAAAATCCTGGAACTCCCTCCCTAACAGCGCTGTGGGTGTACCTACACCACAGGGACAAAATCCTGGAACTCCCTCCGTAACAGCGCTGTGGGTGTACCTACACCACACAGACAAAATCCTGAACTCCCTCCATAACAGCGCTGTGGGTGTACCTACACCACACGGGGACAAAATCCTGGAACTCCCTCCCTAACAGCACTGTGGGTGTACCTACACCACAAGGACAAAATCCTGGAACTCCCCTCCTAACAGCGCTGTGGGTGTACCTACACCTCACGGGGACAAAATCCTGGAACTCCCTCCCTAACAGCGCAGTGGGTTTACCTACACCACACAGGACAAAATCCTGGAACTCCCTCCCTAACAGCACGGTGGGTGTACCTACACCACAGGGACAAAATCCTGGAACTCCCTCCCTACAGCACGGTGGGTGTACCTACACCACAGGGACAAAATCCTGGAAATCCCTCCCTAACAGCACGGTGGGTGTACCTACACCACAGGGACAAAATCCTGGAACTCCCTCCCTAACAGCGCCGTGGGTGTACCTACACCACAGGGACAAAATCCTGGAACTCCCTCCCTAACAGCACGGTGGGTGTACCTACACCACAGGGACAAAATCCTGGAACTCCCTCCCTAACAGCGGTGTGGGTGTACCTACACCACAGGAGAAAATCCTGGAACTCCCTCCCTAACTGCACGGTGGGTGTACCTACACCACAGGGACAAAATCCTGGAACTCCCTCCCTAACTGCACGGTGGGTGTACCTACACCACAGGGACAAAATCCTGGAACTCCCTCCCTAACAGCACGGTGGGTGTACCTACACCACAGGGACAAAATCCTGGAACTCCCTCCCTAACAGCACTGTGGGTGTACCTACACCACACGGACAAAATCCTGGAACTCCCTCCCTAACAGCACCGTGGGTGTACCTACACCACAGGGACAATATCCTGGAACTCCCTCCCTAACAGCACTGTGGGTGTACCTACACCACAGGGACAAAATCCTGGTACTCCCTCCCTAACAGCACTGTGGGTGTACCTACACCACAGGGACAAAATCCTGGAACTCCCTCCCTAACAGCGCTGTGGGTGTACCTACACCACAGGGACAATATCCTGGAGCTCCCTCCCTAACAGCACGGTGGGTGTACCTACACCAGACGGACAAAATCCTGGAACTCCCTCCCTAACAGCACTGTGGGTGTACCTACACCACAGGGACAAAATCCTGGAACTACCTCCCTAACAGCACTGTGGGTGTACCTACACCACAGGGACAAAATCCTGGAGCTCCCTCCCTAACAGCACTGTGGGTGTACCTACACCAGACGGACAAAATCCTGGAACTCCCTCCCTAACAGCACTGTGGGTGTACCTACACCACAGGGACAAAATCCTGGAACTCCCTCCCTAACAGCACTGTGGGTGTACCTACACCACAGGGAGAAAATCCTGGAACTCCCTCCCTAACAGCACGGTGGGTGTACCTACACCACAGGGACAAAATCCTGGAACTCCCTCCCTAACAGCGCTGTGGGTGTACCTACACCACAGGGACAAAATCTTGGAACTCCCTCCCTAACAGCGCTGTGGGTGTATCTACACCAGACGGACAAAATCCTGGAACTCCCTCCCTAACAGCACGGTGAGTGTACCTGCACCACAGGGACAAAATCCTGGACCACCCTCACAAACAGCACGGTGGGTGTACCTACACCAGACGGACAAAATCCTGGAACTCCCTCCCTAACAGCGCTGTGGGTGTACCTACACCACACGGGGACAAAATCCTGGAACTCCCTCCCTAACAGCGCTGTGGGTGTACCTACACCACACAGGACAAAATCCTGGAACTCCCTCCCTAACAGCACGGTGGGTGTACCTACACCACAGGGACAAAATCCTGGAAATCCCTCCCTAACAGCACGGTGGGTGTACCTACACCACAGGGACAAAATCCTGGAACTCCCTCCCTTACAGCGCTGTGGGTGTACCTACACCACAGGGACAAAATCCTGGAAATCCCTCCCTAACAGCACGGTGGGTGTACCTACACCACAGGGACAAAATCCTGGAACTGCCTCCCTAACTGCACAGTGGGTGTACCTACACCACAGGGACAAAATCCTGGAACTCCCTCCCTAACTGCACGGTGGGTGTACCTACACCACAGGGACAAAATCCTGGAACTCCCTCCCTAACAGCACGGTGGGTGTACCTACACCACAGGGACAAAATCCTGGAACTCCCTCCCTAACAGCACTGTGGGTGTACCTACACCACACGGACAAAATCCTGGAACTCCCTCCCTAACAGCACGGTGGGTGTACCTACACCACAGGGACAAAATCCTGGAACTCCCTCCCTAACAGCACTGTGGGTGTACCTACACCACAGGGACAAAATCCTGGAACTCCCTCCCTAACAGCACTGTGGGTGTACCTACACCACAGGGACAAAATCCTGGAGCTCCCTCCCTAACAGCACTGTGGGTGTACCTACACCACAGGGACAAAATCCTGGAACTCCCTCCCTAACAGCACCGTGGGTTTACCTACACCACAGGGACAATATCCTGGAACTCCCTCCCTAACAGCACCGTGGGTGTACCTACACCACAGGGACAAAATCCTGGAACTCTCTCCCTAACAGCGCTGTGGGTGTACCTACACCACAGGGACAAAATCCTGGAACTCCCTCCCTAACAGCACTGTGGGTGTACCTACACCACAGGGACAAAATCCTGGAGCTCCCTCCCTAACAGCACTGTGGGTGTTCCTACACCACAGGGACAAAATCCTGGAACTCCCTCCCTAACAGCACTGTGGGTGTACCTACACCACAGAGACAAAATCCTGGAGCTCCCTCCCTAACAGCACTGTGGGTGTACCTACACCAGACGGACCAAATCCTGGAACTCCCTCCCTAACAGCACTGTTGGTGTACCTACACCACAGGGACAAAATCCTGGAACTCCCTCCCTAACAGCACTGTGGGTGTACCTACACCACAGGGACAAAATCCTGGAACTCCCTCCCTAACAGCACCGTGGGTGTACCTACAGCACAGGGACAAAATCCTGGAAGTCCCTCCCTAACAGCACTGTGGGTGTACCTACACCACAGGGACAAAATCCTGGAACTCCCTCCCTAACAGCACTGTGGGTGTACCTACACCACAGGGACAAAATCCTGGAACTCCCTCCCTAACAGCACTGTGGGTGTACCTACACCACAGGGACAAAATCCTGGAACTCCCTCCCTAACAGCACGGTGGGTGTACCTACACCATAGGGACAAAATCCTGGAACTCCCTCCCTAACAGCGCTGTGGGTGTACCTACACCATAGGGACAAAATCCTGGAACTCCCTCCCTAACAGCGCTGTGGGTGTACCTACACCACAGGGACAAGATCCGGGACCTCCCTCCCTAACAGCACGGTGGGTGTTCCTACACCACACGGACAAAATCCTGGAACTCCCTCCCTAACAGCGCGGTGGGTGTACCTGCACCGCACGGGACAAAATCCTGGAACTCACTCCCTAACAGCACTGTGGGTGTACCTACACCACAGGGACAAAATCCTGGAACTCACTCCCTAACAGCGGTGTGGGTGTACCTACACCACAGGGACAAGATCCTGGACCTCCCTCCCTAACAGCACGGTGGGTGTACCTACACCACAGGAACAAAGTCCTGGAACTTCCTCCCTAACAGCACTGTGGGTGTACCTACACCACAGGGACAAGATCCTGGACCTCCCTCCCTAACAGCACTGTGGGTGTACCTACACCACAGGGACAAAGTCCTGGAACTCCCTCCCTAACAGCACTGTGGGTGTACCTGCACCACAGGGACAAAATCCTGGAACTCCTTCCCTAACAGCGCTGTGGGTGTACCTACACCACAGGGACAAAATCCTGGAACTCCCTCCCTAACAGCACTGTGGGTGTACCTACACCACAGGGACAAGATCCTGGACCTCCCTCCCTAACAGCGCCGTGGGTGTACCTACACCACAGGGACAAAGTCCTGGAACTCCCTCCCTAACAGCGCCGTGGGTTTACCTACACCACAGGGACAAAGTCCTGGAACTCCCTCCCTAACAGCGCCGTGGGTGTACCTACACCACAGGGACAAAGTCCTGGAACTCCCTCCCTAACAGCGCCGTGGGTGTACCTACACCACAGGGACAAAATCCTGGAACTCCCTCCCTAACAGCACGGTGGGTGTACCTACACCACAGGGACAAAATCCTGGAACTCCCTCCCTAACAGCACTGTGGGTGTACCTACACCACAGGGACAAAGTCCTGGAACGCCCTCCCTAACAACACAGTGGGTGTACCTACACCACAGGGACAAAATCCTGGAACTCCCTCCCTAACAGCACTGTGGGTGTACCTACACCACAGGGACAAAATCCTGGAACTCCCTCCCTAACAGCACTGTGGGTGTACCTACACCACAGGGACAAAATCCTGGAACTCCCTCCCTAACAGCGCTGTGGGTGTACCTACACCACACGGACAAAGTCCTGGAACTCCCTCCCTAACAGCGCCGTGGGTGTACCTACACCACAGGGACAAAATCCTGGAACTCCCTCCCTAACAGCACTGTGTGTGTACCTACACCACAGGGACAAAATCCTGGAGCTCCCTCCCTAACAGCACTGTGGGTGTACCTACACCACAGGGACAAGATCCTGGACCTCCCTCCCTAACAGCACGGTGGGTGTACCTACACCACAGGGACAAAATCCAGGAACTCCCTCCCTAACAGCGCTGTGGTTGTACCTACACCACAGGGACAAAATCCTGGAACTCCCTCCCTAACAGCGCTGTGGGTGTACCTACACCACAGGGACAAAATCCTGGAACTCCCTCCCTAACAGCACTGTGGGTGTACCTACACCACAGGGACAAAATCCTGGAACTCCCTCCCTAACAGCGCTGTGGGTGTACCTACGCCACAGGGACAAAATCCTGGAACTCCCTCCCTAACAGCGCTGTGGGTGTACCTACACCACATGGACAAAATCCTGGAACTCCCTCCCTAACAGCACGGTGGGTGTACCTGCACCGCACGGGACAAAATCCTGGAACTCACTCCCTAACAGCACTGTGGGTGTACCTACACCACAGGGACAAAATCCTGGAACTCCCTCCCTAACAGCGGTGTGGGTGTACCTACACCACAGGGACAAGATCCTGGACCTCCCTCCCTAACAGCACGGTGGGTGTACCTACACCACAGGGACAAAGTCCTGGAACTCCCTCCCTAACAGCACTGTGGGTGTACCTACTCCACAGGGACAAGATCCTGGACCTCCCTCCCTAACAGCACTGTGGGTGTACCTACACCACAGGGACAAAGTCCTGGAACTCCCTCCCTAACAGCACTGTGGGTGTACCTGCACCACAGGGACAAAATCCTGGAACTCCTTCCCTAACAGCGCTGTGGGTGTACCTACACCACAGGGACAAAATCCTGGAACTCCCTCCCTAACAGCACTGTGGGTGTACCTACACCACAGGGACAAGATCCTGGACCTCCCTCCCTAACAGCGCCGTGGGTGTACCTACACCACAGGGACAAAGTCCTGGAACTCCCTCCCTAACAGCGCCGTGGGTGTACCTACACCACAGGGACAAAGTCCTGGAACTCCCTCCCTAACAGCGCCGTGGTTGTATCTACACCACAGGGACAAAGTCCTGGAACTCCCTCCCTAACAGCGCCGTGGGTGTACTTACACCACAGAGACAAAATCCTGGAGCTCCCTCCCTAACAGCACAGTGGGTGTACCTACACCACAGGGACAAAATCCTGGAACTCCCTCCCTAACAGCACTGTGGGTGTACCTACACCACAGGGACAAAGTCCTGGAACTCCCTCCCTAACAGCGCTGTGGGTGTACCTACACCACAGGGACAAAATCCTGGAACTCCCTCCCTAACAGCACTGTGGGTGTACCTACGCCACACGGACAAAGTCCTGGAACTCCCTCCCTAACAGCGCTGTGGGTGTACCTACACCACATGGACAAAATCCTGGAACTCCCTCCCTAACAGCACGGTGGGTGTACCTGCACCGCATGGGACAAAATCCTGGAACTCACTCCCTAACAGCACTGTGGGTGTACCTACACCACAGGGACAAAATCCTGGAACTCCCTCCCTAACAGCGGTGTGGGTGTACCTACACCTCAGGGACAAGATCCTGGACCTCCCTCCCTAACAGCACGGTGGGTGTACCTACACCACAGGGACAAAGTCCTGGAACTCCCTCCCTAACAGCACTGTGGGTGTACCTACTCCACAGGGACAAGATCCTGCACCTCCCTCCCTAACAGCACTGTGGGTGTACCTACACCACAGGGACAAAGTCCTGGAACTCCCTCCCTAACAGCACTGTGGGTGTACCTACACCACAGGGACAAAATCCTGGAACTCCATCCCTAACAGCACGGTGGGTGTACCTACACCACAGGGACAAAATCCTGGAACTCCCTCCCTAACAGCGCTGTGGGTGTACCTACACCACAGGAACAAAATCCTGGAACTCCCTCCCTAACAGCACTGTGGGTGTACCTACACCACAGGGACAAAATCCTGGAACTCCCTCCCTAACAGCACTGTGGGTGTACCTACACCACAGGGACAAAATCCTGGAACTCCCTCCCTAACAGCGCTGTGGGTGTACCTACACCACAGGGACAAAATCCTGGACCTCCCTCCCTAACAGCGCTGTGGGTGTACCTACACCACAAGGGGACAAAATCCTGGAACTCCCTCCCTAACAGCACTGTGGGTGTACCTACACCACAGGGACAAAATCCTGGACCTCCCTCCCTAACAGGGCTGTGGGTGTACCTACACCACACGGGGACAAAATCCTGGAACTCCCTCCCTAACAGCGCTGTGTGTTTACCTACACCACACAGGACAAATCCTGGAACTCCCTCCCTAACAGCACGGTGGGTGTACCTACACCACAGGGACAAAATCCTGGAGCTCCCTCCCTAACAGCACTGTGGGTGTACCTACACCACAGGGACAAAATCCTGGAACTCGCTCCCTAACAGCGCCGTGGGTGTACCTACACCAGACGGACAATATCCTGGACCTCCCTCCCTAACAGCACAGTGTGTGTACCTGCACCACAGGGACAAAATCCTGGAACTCCCTCCCTAACAGCACTGTGGGTGTACCTGCACCACAGGGACAAAATCCTGGAACTCCCTCCCTAACAGCACTGTGGGTGTACCTGCACCACAGGGACAAAATCCTGGAACTCCCTCCCTAACAGCACTGTGGGTGTACCTACACCACAGGGACAAAATCCTGGAACTCCCTCCATAACAACGCTGTGGGTGTACCTAAACCAGACGGACAAAATCCTGGAACTCCCTCCCTAACAGCGCTGTGGGTGAACCTACACCACAGGGACAAAATCCTGGACCTCCCTCCCTAACAGCACGGTGGGTGTACCTACACCAGACGGAAAAAATCCTGGAACTCCCTCCCTAACAGCACTGTGGGTGTACCTACACCACAGGGACAAAATCCTGGAGCTCCCTCCCTAACAGCACTGTGGGTGTACCTACATCAGACGGACAAAATCCTGGACCTCCCTCCCTAACAGCACGGTGGGTGTACCAACACCAGACGGACAAAATCCTGGAACTCACTCCCTAACAGCACGGTGGGTGTACCTACACCACACGGGGACAAAATCCTGGAACTCCCTCCCAAACAGCACCATGGGTGTACCTACGCCACAGGGACAAAATCCTGGAACTCCCTCCCTAACAGCACTGTGGGTGTACCTACACCACAGGGACAAAATCCTGGAACTCCCTCCCTAACAGCACTGTTGGTGTACCTACACCACAGGGACAAAATCCTGGAGCTCCCTCCCTAACAGCACGGTGGGTATACCTACACCAGACGGACAAAATCCTGGAACTCCCTCCCTAACAGCACTGTGGGTGTACCTACCCCACAGGGACAAAATCCTGGAACTCCCTCCCTATCAGCACTGTGGGTGTACCTACACCACAGGGACAAAATCCTGGAACTCCCTCCCTAACAGCACTGTGGGTGTACCTACACCAGTTGGACAAAATCCTGGAACTCCCTCCCTAACAGCACCGTGGGTGTATCTACACCAGACGGACAAAATCCTGGAACTCCCTCCCTAACAGCACGGTGGGTGTACCTGCACCACAGGGACAAAATCCTGGACCACCCTCACTAACAGCACGGTGGGTGTACCTACACCAGACTGACAAAATCCTGGAACTCCCTCCCTAACAGCGCTGTGGGTGTACCTACACCACAGGGACAAAATCCTGGACCTCCCTCCCTAACAGCATGGTGGGTGTACCTACACCAGACAGACAAAATCCTGGAACTCCCTCCCTAACAGCGCTGTGGGGTGTACCTACACCACAGGGACATAATCCTGGAACTCCCTCCCTAACAGCAGTGTGGGTGTACCTACACCACAGGGACAAAATCCTGGAACACCCTCCCTAACAGCACGGTGTGTGTACCTACACCACAGGGACAATTTCCTGGAACTCCCTCCCTAACAGCACGGTGGGTGTACCTACACCAGACGAACAAAATCCTGGAACTCCCTCCCTAACAGCGCTGTGGGTGTACCTACACCACAGGAACAAAATCCTGGAACTCCCTCCCTAACAGCGCTGTGGGTGTACCTACACCACAGGGACAAAATCCTGGAACTCCCTCCGTAACAGCGCTGTGGGTGTACCTACACCACACAGACAAAATCCTGGAACTCCCTCCATAACAGCGCTGTGGGTGTACCTACACCACACGGGGACAAAATCCTGGAACTCCCTCCCTAACAGCACTGTGGGTGTACCTACACCACAAGGACAAAATCCTGGAACTCCCTCCCTAACAGCGCTGTGGGTGTACCTACACCTCACGGGGACAAAATCCTGGAACTCCCCTCCCTAACAGCGCAGTGGGTGTACCTACACCACACAGGACAAAAATCCTGGAACTCCCTCCCTAACAGCACGGTGGGTGTACCTACACCACAGGGACAAAATCCTGGAACTCCCTCCCTAACAGCACGGTGGGTGTACCTACACCACAGGGACAAAATCCTGGAAATCCCTCCCTAACAGCACGGTGGGTGTACCTACACCACAGGGACAAAATCCTGGAACTCCCTCCCTAACAGCGCCGTGGGTGTACCTACACCACAGGGACAAAATCCTGGAACTCCCTCCCTAACAGCACGGTGGGTGTACCTACACCACAGGGACAAAATCCTGGAACTCCCTCCCTAACCAGCGGTGTGGGTGTACCTACACCACAGGGAGAAAATCCTGGAACTCCCTCCCTAACTGCACGGTGGGTGTACCTACACCACAGGGACAAAATCCTGGAACTCCCTCCCTAACTGCACGGTGGGTGTACCTACACCACAGGGACAAAATCCTGGAACTCCCTCCCTAACAGCACGGTGGGTGTACCTACACCACAGGGACAAAATCCTGGAACTCCCTCCCTAACAGCACTGTGGGTGTACCTACACCACACGGACAAAATCCTGGAACTCCCTCCCTAACAGCAACCGTGGGTGTACCTACACCACAGGGACAATATCCTGGAACTCCCTCCCTAACAGCACTGTGGGTGTACCTACACCACAGGGACAAAATCCCTGGTACTCTCCCCTCCCTAACAGCACTGTGGGTGTACCTACACCACAGGGACAAAATCCTGGAACTCCCTCCCTAACAGCGCTGTGGGTGTACCTACACCACAGGGACAATATCCTGGAGCTCCCTCCCTAACAGCACGGTGGGTGTACCTACACCAGACGGACAAAATCCTGGAACTCCCTCCCTAACAGCACTGTGGGTGTACCTACACCACAGGGACAAAATCCTGGAACTACCTCCCTAACAGCACTGTGGGTGTACCTACACCACAGGGACAAAATCCTGGAGCTCCCTCCCTAACAGCACTGTGGGTGTACCTACACCAGACGGACAAAATCCTGGAACTCCCTCCCTAACAGCACTGTGGGTGTACCTACACCACAGGGAGAAAATCCTGGAACTCCCTCCCTAACAGCACGGTGGGTGTACCTACACCACAGGGACAAAATCCTGGAACTCCCTCCCTAACAGCGCTGTGGGTGTACCTACACCACAGGGGACAAAATCCTGGAACTCCCTCCCTAACAGCGCTGTGGTGTATCTACACCCAGACGGACAAAATCCTGGAACTCCCTCCCTAACAGCACGGTGAGTGTACCTGCACCACAGGGACAAAATCCTGGACCACCCCTCACAAACAGCACGGTGGGTGTACCTACACCAGACGGACAAAATCCTGGAACTCCCTCCCTAACAGCGCTGTGGGTGTACCTACACCACACGGGGACAAAATCCTGGAACTCCCTCCCTAACAGCGCTGTGGGTGTACCTACACCACACAGGACAAAATCCTGGAACTCCCTCCCTAACAGCACGGTGGGTGTACCTACACCACAGGGACAAAATCCTGGAAATCCTCCCTAACAGCACGGTGGGTGTACCTACACCACAGGGACAAAATCCTGGAACTCCCTCCCTTACAGCGCTGTGGGTGTACCTACACCACAGGGACAAAATCCTGGAAATCCCTCCCTAACAGCACGGTGGGTCTACCTACACCACAGGGACAAAATCCTGGAACTGCCTCCCTAACTGCACAGTGGGTGTACCTACACCACAGGGACAAAATCCTGGAACTCCCTCCCTAACTGCACGGTGGGTGTACCTACACCACAGGGACAAAATCCTGGAACTCCCCTCCCTAACAGCACGGTGGGTGTACCCTACACCACAGGGACAAAATCCTGGAACTCCCTCCCTAACAGCACTGTGGGTGTACCTACACCACACGGACAAAATCCTGGAACTCCCTCCCTAACAGCACGGTGGGTGTACCTACACCACAGGGACAAAATCCTGGAACTCCCTCCCTAACAGCACTGTGGGTGTACCTACACCACAGGGACAAAATCCTGGAACTCCCTCCCTAACAGCACTGTGGGTGTACCTACACCACAGGGACAAAATCCTGGAGCTCCCTCCCTAACAGCACTGTGGGTGTACCTACACCACAGGGACAAAATCCTGGAACTCCCTCCCTAACAGCACCGTGGGTTTACCTACACCACAGGGACAATATCCTGGAACTCCCTCCCTAACAGCACCGTGGGTGTACCTACACCACAGGGGACAAAATCCTGGAACTCTCTCCTAACAGCGCTGTGGGTGTACCTACACCACAGGGACAAAATCCTGGAACTCCCTCCCTAACAGCACTGTGGGTGTACCTACACCACAGGGACAAAATCCTGGAGCTCCCTCCCTAACAGCACTGTGGGTGTTCCTACACCACAGGGACAAAATCCTGGAACTCCCTCCCTAACAGCACTGTGGGTGTACCTACACCACAGAGACAAAATCCTGGAGCTCCCTCCCTAACAGCACTGTGGGTGTACCTACACCAGACGGACCAAATCCTGGAACTCCCTCCCTAACAGCACTGTTGGTGTACCTACACCACAGGGACAAAATCCTGGAACTCCCTCCCCTAACAGCACTGTGGGTGTACCTACACCACAGGGACAAAATCCTGGAACTCCCTCCCTAACAGCACCGTGGGTGTACCTACAGCACAAGGGACAAAATCCTGGAAGTCCCTCCCTAACAGCACTGTGGGTGTACCTACACCACAGGGACAAAATCCTGGAACTCCCTCCCTAACAGCACTGTGGGTGTACCTACACCACAGGGACAAAATCCTGGAACTCCCTCCCTAACAGCACTGTGGGTGTACCTACACCACAGGGACAAAATCCTGGAACTCCCTCCCTAACAGCACGGTGGGTGTACCTACACCATAGGGACAAAATCCTGGAACTCCCTCCCTAACAGCGCTGTGGGTGTACCTACACCATAGGGACAAAATCCTGGAACTCCCTCCCTAACAGCGCTGTGGGTGTACCTACACCACAGGGACAAGATCCGGGACCTCCCTCCCTAACAGCACGGTGGGTGTTCCTACACCACACGGACAAAATCCTGGAACTCCCTCCCTAACAGCGCGGTGGGTGTACCTGCACCGCACGGGACAAAATCCTGGAACTCACTCCCTAACAGCACTGTGGGTGTACCTACACCACAGGGACAAAATCCTGGAACTCACTCCCTAACAGCGGTGTGGGTGTACCTACACCACAGGGACAAGATCCTGGACCTCCCTCCCTAACAGCACGGTGGGTGTACCTACACCACAGGAACAAAGTCCTGGAACTTCCTCCCTAACAGCACTGTGGGTGTACCTACACCACAGGGACAAGATCCTGGACCTCCCTCCCTAACAGCACTGTGGGTGTACCTACACCACAGGGACAAAGTCCTGGAACTCCCTCCCTAACAGCACTGTGGGTGTATACCTGCACCACAGGGACAAAAATCCTGGAACTCCTTCCCTAACAGCGCTGTGGGTGTGTACCTACACCACAGGGACAAAATCCTGGAACTCCCTCCCTAACAGGCACTGTGGGTGTACCTACACCACAGGGACAAGATCCTGGACCTCCTCCCTAACAGCGCCGTGGGTTGTACCTACACCACAGGGACAAAGTCCTGGAACTCCCTCCCTAACAGCGCCGTGGGTTTACCTACACCACAGGGACAAAGTCCTGGAACTCCCCTCCCTAACAGCGCCGTGGGTGTACCTACACCACAGGGACAAAGTCCTGGAACTCCCTCCCTAACAGCGCCGTGGGTGTACCTACACCACAGGGACAAAATCCTGGAACTCCCTCCCTAACAGCACGGTGGGTGTACCTACACCACCAGGGACAAAATCCTGGAACTCCCCTCCCTAACAGCACTGTGGGTGTACCTACACCACAGGGACAAAGTCCTGGAACGCCCTCCCTAACAACACAGTGGGTGTACCTACACCACAGGGACAAAATCCTGGAACTCCCTCCCTAACAGCACTGTGGGTGTACCTACACCACAGGGACAAAATCCTGGAACTCCCTCCCTAACAGCACTGTGGTGTACCTACACCACAGGGACAAAATCCTGGAACTCCCTCCCTAACAGCGCTGTGGGTGTACCTACACCACACGGACAAAGTCCTGGAACTCCCTCCCTAACAGCGCCGTGGGTGTACCTACAACCACAGGGACAAAATCCTGGAACTCCCTCCCTAAAACAGCAACTGTGTGTGTACCTACACCACAGGGACAAAATCCTGGAGCTCCCTCCCTAACAGCACTGTGGGTGTACCTACACCACAGGGACAAGATCCTGGACCTCCCTCCCTAACAGCACGGTGGGTGTACCTACACCACAGGGACAAAATCCAGGAACTCCCTCCCTAACAGCGCTGTGGTTGTACCTACACCACAGGGACAAAATCCTGGAACTCCCTCCCTAACAGCGCTGAGGGGTGTACCTACACCACAGGGACAAAATCCTGGAACTCCCTCCCTAACAGCACTGTGGGTGTACCTACACCACAGGGACAAAATCCTGGAACTCCCTCCCTAACAGCGCTGTGGGTGTACCTACGCCACAGGGACAAAATCCTGGAACTCCCTCCCTAACAGCGCTGTGGGTGTACCTACACCACATGGACAAAATCCTGGAACTCCCTCCCTAACAGCACGGTGGGTGTACCTGCACCGCACGGGACAAAATCCTGGAACTCACTCCCTAACAGCACTGTGGGTGTACCTACACCACAGGGACAAAATCCTGGAACTCCCTCCCTAACAGCGGTGTGGGTGTACCTACACCACAGGGACAAGATCCTGGACCTCCCTCCCTAACAGCACGGTGGGTGTACCTACACCACAGGGACAAAGTCCTGGAACTCCCCTCCCTAACAGCACTGTGGGTGTACTACTCCACAGGGACAAGATCCTGGACCTCCCTCCCTAACAGCACTGTGGGTGTACCTACACCACAGGGACAAAGTCCTGGAACTCCCTCCCTAACAGCACTGTGGGTGTACCTGCACCACAGGGACAAAATCCTGGAACTCCTTCCCTAACAGCGCTGTGGGTGTACCTACACCACAGGGACAAAATCCTGGAACTCCCTCCCTAACAGCACTGTGGGTGTACCTACACCACAGGGACAAGATCCTGGACCTCCCTCCCTAACAGCGCCGTGGGTGTACCTACACCACAGGGACAAAGTCCTGGAACTCCCTCCCTAACAGCGCCGTGGGTGTACCTACACCAAGGGACAAAGTCCTGGAACTCCCTCCCTAACAGCGCCGTGGTTGTATCTACACCACAGGGACAAAGTCCTGGAACTCCCTCCCTAACAGCGCCGTGGGGTGTACTTACACCACAGGAGACAAAATCCTGGAGCTCCCTCCCTAACAGCACAGTGGTGTACCTACACCACAGGGACAAAATCCTGGAACTCCCTCCCTAACAGCACTGTGGGTGTACCTACACCACAGGGACAAAGTCCTGGAACTCCCTCCCTAACAGCGCTGTGGGTGTACCTACACCACAGGGACAAAATCCTGGAACTCCCTCCCTAACAGCACTGTGGGTGTACCTACGCCACACGGACAAAGTCCTGGAACTCCCTCCCTAACAGCGCTGTGGGTGTACCTACACCACATGGACAAATCCTGGAACTCCCTCCCTAACAGCACGGTGGGTGTACCTGCACCGCATGGGACAAAATCCTGGAACTCACTCCCTAACAGCACTGTGGGTGTACCTACACCACAGGGACAAAATCCTGGAACTCCCTCCCTAACAGCGGTGTGGGTGTACCTACACCTCAGGGACAAGATCCTGGACCTCCCTCCCTAACAGCACGGTGGGTGTACCTACACCACAGGGACAAAGTCCTGGAACTCCCTCCCTAACAGCACTGTGGGTGTACCTACTCCACAGGGACAAGATCCTGCACCTCCCTCCCTAACAGCACTGTGGGTGTACCTACACCACAGGGACAAAGTCCTGGAACTCCCTCCCTAACAGCACTGTGGGTGTACCTGCACCACAGGGACAAAATCCTGGAACTCCTTCCCTAACAGCGCTGTGGGTGTACCTACACCACAGGGACAAAATCCTGGAACTCCCTCCTAACCAGCACTGTGGGTGTACCTACTCCACAGGGACAAGATCCTGGACCTCCCTCCCTAACAGCGCCGTGGGTGTACCTACACCACAGGGACAAAGTCCTGGAACTCCCTCCCTAACAGCGCCGTGGGTGTACCTACACCACAGGGACAAAGTCCTGGAACTCCCTCCCTAACAGCGCCGTGGTTGTACCTACACCACAGGGACAAAGTCCTGGAACTCCCTCCCTAACAGCGCCGTGGGTGTACCTACACCACAGAGACAAAATCCTGGAGCTCCCTCCCTAACAGCACGGTGGGTGTACCTACACCACAGGGACCAAAATCCTGGAACTCCCTCCCTAACAGCACTGTGGGTGTACCTACACCACAAGGACAAAATCCTGGAACTCCCTCCCTAACAGCACTGTGGGTGTACCTACACACACAGGGACAAAATCCTGGAACTCCCCTCCCTAACAGCACGGTGGGTGTACCTACACCACAGGGGGACAAAGTCCTGGAACTCCCTCCCTAACAGCGCTGTGGGTGTACCTACACCACAGGGACAAAATCCTGGAACTCCCTCCCTAACAGCACTGTGGGTGTACCTACCGCACACGGACAAAGTCCTGGATCTCCCTCCCTAACAGCGCCGTGGGTGTACCTACACCACAGGGACAAGATCCTGGACCTCCCTCCCTAACAGCGCCGTGGGTGTACCTACACCACAGGGACAAAATTCTGGAACTCCCTCCCTAACAGCGCCGTGGGTGTACCTACACCACAGGGACAAAGTCCTGGAACTCCCTCCCTAACAGCACGGTCGGTGTACCTACACCACAGCGGACAAAATCCTGGAACTCCCTCCCTAACAGCACAGTGGGTGTACCTACACCACAGGGACAAAGTCCTGGAACTCCCTCCCTAACAGCGCTGTGGGTGTACCTACACCACAGGGACAAAATCCTGGAACTCCCTCCCTAACAGCGCTGTGGGTGTACCTACACCACAGGGACAAAATCCTGGAACTCCCTCCCTAACAGCACTGTGGGTGTACCTACACAGGGACAAAATCCTGGAACTCCCTCCCTAACAGCACTGTGGGTGTACCTACACCACAGGGACAAAATCCTGGAACTCCCTCCCTAACAGCGCCGTGGGAGTACCTACACCACAGGGACAAAATCCTGGAACTCCCCTCCCTAACAGCACGGTGGGTGTACCTACACCACAGGGACAAAATCCTGGAGCTCCCTCCTAACAGCACGGTGGGTGTACCTACACCACAGGGACAAAATCCTGGAGCTCCCTCCCTAACAGCAACGGTGTGTGTACCTACACCACACGGACAAAATCCTGGAACTCCCTCCCTAACAGCACTTGTAGGGAGTACCTACAACACGTGGACAAAATCCTGGAACTCCCTCCCTAACAGCACTGTGGGTGTACCTACACCACACGGACAAAATCCTGGAACTCCCTCCCTAACAGCACTGTGGGTGTACCTACACCACAGGGACAAAATCCTGGAACTCCCTCCCTAACAGCGCTGTGGGGTGTACCTACACCACAGGGACAAAATCCTCCTGGAACTCCCTCCCTAACAGCACTGTGGGTGTACCTACACCACAGAGACAAAAATCCTGGAACTCCCTCCTAACAGCACTGTGGGTGTACCTACACCACAGGGACAAAATCCTGGAACTCCCTCCCTAACAGCACTGTGGGTAACG